>OU426995.1:3358979-3491479 GCA_911387935.1 Dolichovespula saxonica | reverse complement strand
ATATAAAAAGAAATTTGACATTTAAAAAAATAAACTACGACGTTAACGATTAACGAAACTTTCAGTAAAATATATATATATATATATATATATATATATATATATATATCTATTTATTTATTTATTTATAAAGAAATGAGAAAAAAAAGAAAGAAAGAAAATCGCATGGAAATGTGTATTAAAAAGGTCCTCGAACGACATAAGAGCAGCTTCGAAAGGCCCATAGCACGATTTAACGAGGGACTGGAAAGAAATTCGACGGTCAAAGGACTCGTCGTCCTCGTCCTCCTCGTCGTCGTACTCGTCGTCCTCCTCCTCGTCGTCGACTCGCATCTCGTCGTGTCGTTTTAATGACGTTGCTTCCAACTTATCGTTGAAAGCACTTTTTAGGTCATTCGATTATTGGACATCAGCTAAACGAAATCGGATAATAAGTTTTTTACAAACTCGATTGAAATTAATCATTTATTAAATCCGTAATTAAGAAGAAAAAATATATGAATTCACGTATTAATTGCAATCACTAATTATGAGCACGATAACACTATAATATATATATATATATTAGGTTGTCAAGGATGAAATTTGTAAGTCATCAACCAACTGCCATTTTTTCCTACAAATTTCATCCTTAACAACCTAATACATAATATTTGCTATATGAAAGGTAAATACTAATGATTAGGTTAACACTAATTGGCAATAATTAACATTGACGGTAAAAAAGAAATACTAACAGAAACTAATTTTTCAACAACTATATAATCGTTAAAACAATATCTCGATACTATTCCAACAATTAATTATTAATTATTACGATTAAACATTTAAAGGTACTGATCCTTATCGAATTGTAGAACAGAACGTGAAGATATATTTTATACCGAACGATATGAAGATAAGAAAAGACATAAATACGATATTTATTACGTCCAAGAGCGAGGGATGGAAGGGAGGTGGTGGTAAGAAAATCAAGTAACGTGGATCGTCGAAATTAATTAAGAAAAGCGATAAAAGTCGTCTTGACTCTTATTCACGATTGATATTAAAACTCGAAGAGAGAAATAGGCCGGATGAAGGGAGTAGAATAATTTTCACGCGAGAGAGAGAGAGAGAGAGAGAGAGAGAGAGAGAGAGAGAGAGAGAGAGAGAGAGAGAGAGAGAGAAGAAACGTCGTTGACTAATGAGCGAATGAGGGGAGAGCTCGTCGTAAAACAATACGCTGTAAACGCATACTTAACGAAGAGAATACCGAAGGAGAGAGAAGATAGAAAAGGATTTATGCATAGATAGATAAATAGGTAGATAGATAGATAGACTGAAAAATAGATATAGTTATATAGATGGATAGAATAAGAGTAGGAATTTATTGCAGTCATAAACTAAAAGGTTTCATTAAACTACTCGTATTGAATATATAAAATTATATATATATATATATATAAATCGTTTATTTTACTTAATATAATTAATACACTTACTACTATGTATATATATATATATATATATATATATATATATATATATATATTCCTGATTTATTTTTTGATCATAATAATAATAATAATACATAAGAAACCAAAAAAAAATCGAAAAATCTCTTATTAAAGTTATGGAGAGAATAAAACCGAGATATGGTATAACAATAATGACGGTATCTAATGATAATTATAATCGTAAAACGAATCAGTAATGTATATATAAAAAAAAAAAAAAATAAGTAGAAAAGGAAGGTCGATGTAAATAATTCTTACTTAAAATTTAAAGGAAAAAAAAAAAAAAATAAAAAGAAAAGAAAAGGAAAAAAAGAACGGAGATCATATCGAAATAATAAACGATACTTGCACGATTAGTAGCATAGCACCGATACTTTCGACGAAAGCACGCTATTAACGTGATTGCAAGACCACAAAGGGCAGACCGCTTCTTCGTCAGTTTGCCGAGCGTGCCAACTAGCGAACCGATAAAGTTTTCTTTCGAGAGTGAACCTAATTAACCTCTTTTTATTTTATTTTCTTATTTTTTTATTTATTTTTCTTTTTTACTATTTTTTTTTTTTTTTCTTAAAAATTACACCCCCTTCTCTCTCTCTCTCTCTCTTTTTCTGTCTTTCATTCTTGATAAGAAACTTTGAGTCGATCATCGTTTCATCGATTCGAAGTTCACTTTCAAGCTATTCTTAATGTTTAACTTTCAATTAAATTTTCCGTCAAAGAAAATCGATAATTAATTAATAAAGTCAAGCTATGGCAAAATTATTTATCGATCGACGAACTCTTTTAAAATTTTGTTTTTGTGCTCCTTTTTCCGGTTTCCTTTTTCATTTCTCTCTTAATTTTCTCTTTTTTTTTGTTTTTTTGTTTGTTATTTTTATTTGGAAATTCGATGTAATTGCAGGGTACATACATTTTTATCTTTTATTATTATTATTATCATTATTTTTATTTTTATTTGAAAAATCGATTTACTCATAGAGTACATACATACGTTTTCCTGATGATATGCTTTTTTTGTATTTACATTATTGTTTTTCCTTTTTTGTTTATTTGAAAATTCGATATAACTGGAAGTGCATACAGTTACATGAGAATATTTAATCGTTACATGTTAACATTTAATAATTTTAAATTTATTATTTGTTTTTTTTTTGGTATTTTCGTTTTCTTTATTATTATTATTATCATCATCATCATCATCATCATCATCATCATCTAATCTAATATATATCTATATATATATGTTCTCTTTTTTTCCAGAATTCAGAGATATCGCTATTCGAGACGAACATTCGTTTTATGGGAAGTCTTTTGGCTTGTTACGCTCTCACGGGAGACGTAATGTTCCGGGATAAGGCGGCCCAACTCGGTGAACGGATGTTACCAGCCTTCCAAACGGAAACCGGAATTCCTCATTCCCTCATCAACCTCCACACCGGTGTAAGTAACGCTTTTCGTTGGTATCCACCGCGAGACCCTGCCAAATCTGCCGCGTAATTTTCTTTACTCGTCACGTCCCCATGGTAAATTTACACCATAATTCGCATTATCTATTCTTTTTGTTGTTGATTCATTTCCTTTTTATTTTTCGTCTTCTTCTTCTTCTTCTTCGTGTTCGTCTTCTTCTTCGCCTTCCTCTCCTTTTTCTTCTTCTTCTTTTTCTTTTTCTCCTTCTTGTTCTAACTCACGGTCATTTACATTGCAAATTGAATTAGTCGCTGGCTTTTCTATGGATAATTGAATAAAAGAAACGAACAGATTTTGATGATAAGTTCTTTTGAATAATACCAAGAATTATTATTATAAAGAATATAATTATTTTAACTTTTAAACATAATAATTTTAATAAATTGTTGTTATTAGATTTAAAAAAAATTAAAACATTAATATATTTATAAATTACAAATAAAAGATATAATAATAATAATGTAAATTATAATAATAATAATGTAAATTATAAAAATAATAATAATAATAATAATAATAATAATTAAAAATGAATGATAATTTATTATAATTGTTATGTATTTAAAAATTTATGCTATAGTAAATCATTATTATTATTATCATTATTATTCTTATTAGTATTATCATTACTATATACGGAAGTTAAAGAAATACATCAAAATTGATTCGTTTTGCTCAAACGAGGAAGGATGATAAAAAAGAAAAAGAATAAAAAACGAAGCCGTTATAAAATCGAGTTAACTTAATTGATAAATCAGAGAACCCCTCGGTAATCTCGTTTCTGTGAGGACAAAAGAACTCTCTTCCCTTCCCATTCCCCTCTTCCTCCTCCCCTCCCACTCTCGCCACATCTTTCTTTTTTCTTCTTTATGCGTAGCGCGCACGCTCGACGTTTAGAATCGCAAAAAATCTTGGCGAGTCCCCGATAGGTTCCACTCTGAGCATCAACAACACGACCGATACTATTGGTCTTACATTTTTTTTTGTTTTCGTTTCTTCCTTTTTTATTACTTTTTTTCTTCTTCTTACCTGCTACGGGCAGTTTAATTGAAACGATTTTCGTCGAGTCACGTCCTCCGAAGTGCCGGTTCGCGATTAATATGCAAATTCTTAATTAGAACGGATAATGATGATGCCAAAAGGGCGGGGGGTGAGGGGAGTCGAAAGGATAGGGTTGGCAAGAGTAACTGTCGATAAAGTCGATCCCTTTCTTCACCACCTTTGCATTTCCCTATTTTCGAACTATTGCTTCGTTGATTTACCTTCATTCTAATTACTTTCTTATTAATGTCATTGAAGGTCGTTGTTTTTTCATTTTATTTTTTTTCTCTTTTATTTTTTTTTTTTTTTTATCATTTTTCTTATCAGATTTTTTTTCAATTGTTATATTATCATGTTCTCTCATAGTTCGTCAAATAATCTCGCATAATTTGTTATACACATAAACACAGTAATTATTTATTTTATAGGCTAGCAAGAATTATGGTTGGGCAAGTAGCGGATGCAGTATTTTGTCAGAGATCGGAACGATGCATTTGGAATTCACTTACCTGAGTGACATTACCGGGAATCCCGTCTTCAAGAGGAAAGTCGAGAACGTGAGGAAGGTGCTGAAGAATCTTGAAAAGCCGAAGGGTCTCTATCCAAATTACATTCACCCGAGAACAGGGAAATGGGGTCAACGTAAGTCCGCTTTCAAAAACTCTACCATAGATATAGTGTCCTTGTGTGTGTGCTTGCGAATGCTTATTTCTATACCTTCTTTACGATCCTTTTCTGTTTCTTTATCGTTTTTATTTATTTATTTATTTTTTTCCTTTTTGTTTCTCTCATTTTTCGTAGCCACGATCGAAATCTGTTTTTGTTACGCACTTTTTTTTTCTTTTACTTACGATTGTTCAACGAATGAACGGCCGTAAAAAAATTTTACTGACCCTTTTTTTTTCTTAACTATTTCCTTCTTCTCCTCTTCTTCTTCTTCTTCTTCTTTGTCCTTTCAACTGTTCGCAGTTAGTTCTCAAATATTACGCCATTTCGACGAAGTTGAATATCTCATTTATCAAAGGCAACCACCTCTCCCACCCACCAGACCACCACCCAGCCACCACCCAGCCACCACCCTTGTTCTTTTTCATTCCTTCTCTACAAGGAGTAAGAATTCCTATTTTTCTTTCCACTTTGGTAACATCGTACGTTGGCCTTCCTCAACGATTTCCTCAAACTAACATAGATCACTCTTAAAAGACGTTTCTTTTTTCTTTTTTTTCTTCGAAGACATTTGCGACTCGGGTATACGGGTACGTGGCGTCAACCACCTATTCGATTTCTCTTTCGAACGACGACGTGATTTTATTAACGACTCTTTAATGATTTCTACGAAAAATTATTTCCCCCGATAAGAAAACGTTGTTTGATAGTTCCTTATCGCGACATATTTTCACGATCGTTTTATTTTTTCACTTAGAAATGATCAAAGCAGAAGAAAAGAAAACGTCATTTTTTCTTCTTTCGCGCGTTTACTTGTTTTTCTTTCTTTCTTTCTTCCTTCCTTTCATCTTTCTTTCTTATTTTCTTTCTTTTGTGTTTATTTTTCCTTTTTTGAGAATCGAAAATACGTCGCAACATTTGCGCGGGAAAAAGTTCACTTCCAAGGGTAATAAAGGGAAAGGGAAACGTCTTTTGCGGTTAGCAAAGTTGTACTCGACTTTGGCGTTTTTCCAAACCAATGTACATATTTCACCAAACCACGCACCCTGAGAATTTCATTTGAATTCGTTACTCGACCACTCGAAAACTACTACGAACACGTTAAAGTTTCTTCTTTCGTTTTACCACACATTACTCGTGAATGTTATTCGTGGAATATGATATTTAATGATGTAATTAATAGGAACCATTTTCAATCTTTGCGCTGAAAGTTCGAATTTCTCTATTTGTCTCCTCTCTCTCTCTCTCTCTCTCTCTCTCTCTCTTTCTCTTTTTAGCTCTCGTAAATTCATTCGAATAAAACATATTTCGTTACGAATGCGATAAAACATTTACATTGGATTTTATTTTACATAAATACGACAAAAATTCATCAACCAAGAAACTTCTATTCAACGATACGTTATCGTATCTATCGTTTTTCTAAAGGAAGATGATATTTTCCTCCTTTTTTCATATTATTTTCTATTTATATTTCTATCAATTAGAGATATTTATTACAATAGTATATGGTTACTCGTAATATAATTGTATCGTATTATTTTCAAACGCGTGATTCGATTTTTGATAAATAATTCAATCATGTTCAAGACATTAATTAATAATATATAGTTCATTTAATTTATTGTAATATGGCTTCGTATGTATCAATCACATTTGTGTATACTTAAATTTTCGTCTGTGTTTTATATAATGTCTTTAAATTTATTTTTTAACCGGGACGACGAGAAAAAAGAAAAGAATACTCGAATTAAAAAAAATAAATAAATATTTCCCTTCGATTATAACGTGTTTCGTTAATCGATCCGTTCTCTAACGAATTCTCGGCCACATGAAAACTAGAAAAAAAAAAACAAAAAGAAAAACAAAAAGGGAATAAAGTTAAAGGGTTCTGTTGAACTACCCATAGCCGTTGATGGAGCATATAAAAAGTAATGTTATAGGTAGTTCTATAAATGCAAATTTCGATCACTCGCAACTACGTACGAGTAAGAGAGGCCATGGTTTTTCACTGGAAATGGAATCTCCTGTGCTTTTTATAAAACGATTCAAATGGTTCGAACATCAAATCTCGTGTGATTCATTCGTGATATATCTGATATTATTTTAAAAAAAGAATTATATATATATATATAAGATATATATATATATATATATATATATATCTTGTAATAAAATTGGACGGAATTTTCCTACCTCGTTAAAATCTATTCGATATAATTTCAGATCACATGTCACTCGGAGGATTAGGTGACAGTTTCTACGAGTATCTGTTAAAGGCCTGGATTCAATCAGGAAAGGAGGACAGAGAAGCACGTGAAATGTATGACGAAGCAATCGCAGCTATCAGCGAACACATGATCAAGACGTCACCCGGTAAACTGCTCTATGTATCGGATTTGAAGTATGACAGGCCTGAACACAAAATGGGTCACTTAGCCTGTTTCGCCGGTAAGTCGAATTTTATTTTTTCTTCTTCTTATTCTTTTTTTTTTTTGTTTTTTTTTCTATATATGAAATAGTTTTAAATAAAATTCTGATGACGTAAATATACGACAGGTGGTATGTTCGCATTGGGTGCTAGAACCTTAGAGAACGAAGTATCAGATAAATACATGGGCATAGCCGCAGGCTTGACCAACACCTGTCACGAGTCCTACGACAGGAGTGTGACTAAACTCGGTCCGGAAGCTTTTCATTTTATCGAAGGAAACGAGGCGAGAAGCTTGAAAACCGGCGAGAAATATTATATCCTTCGACCTGAGGTGAGTGCATTTCTTTGATAAAAAAAAAAGCAAAATAAATAAATAAAGAAATAAATAAATAAATAAATAAATAAAATAATAATAATAAAAAAAAACAAATAAAGTCAAGCCTTCGAATTGAATTTTCGTATCGATCTCGTACGTCTCGTGTTTCGAGGAAAACGAAGGTGTAAAAGTACTGCAGAACTTTCGTTCGAACTTTTGTAAACCTGTAAACGCCTAACACATTTTGTTGTCGGCAAACACTGAAATAAAATATTCCTCCTCCCTCCTCATCCTCCTCATCCTCCTCCTCCCGTGCGTCCCCCCCACCCGTTACATCGCTTGCTTCTTCCTTCTTTTCAGACGTTCGAGTCGTATTTCGTGATGTGGCGGCTTACAAAGGATCCGAAATATCGCGAATGGGGCTGGGAAGCCGTCCAAGCACTGGAAAAACATTGTCGAGTCCCAGGAGGATTCACAGGACTCCACAATGTTTACTTAGCTAACTCACCGAAGGATGATGTTCAACAGAGTTACTTCTTCGCCGAAACGCTCAAGGTACTGCGGCGGGGACGGGGGCAAAAATAAAAGAGAAAGGACTTTTCGATCGTTTGAAAAACAAAATCCAAAATTTAAATATCCTCAGATCATTATCTTACGCTTCGACTCCTTCGATACAATATCTTGTTGAAATTTCCATTTCTTTTTTTCTTTCTTTTTTTCGCATAGCTCACGACCTTCGAAGGAAGGATACGTAATATGTTTTAATCTTAACTCCAATGTTCAAAAGCCACGTTAATTATTTCTTTATACGTGAAACATTCTTAAAAAGGGATTTCTTGCGACGTAATCTTTACGACATTGCTCCTCTTACTTTCTTCCTCTCTGTCTTATTCGAGGTTGATTATTTATAATCGCAAAAATTTTTTATAGACCGATCTTGTCGGTTCAATTGAACGATATCTCTCGATTAAAAATTCCTCCTGTCGGTTTTATGATCGAGATAGTACGATCGCTGAGGAAAAAATTTGCTGAAAGAGAAATTGCCAAAAGGAAAGAAAGAGAGAGAGAGAGAGAGATAGAGAGAGAGAGTCGTGCCAATGGTGGCCACTTTTACCCCCTACTATCTCGTTAAAGATTAAGGCCCGATATAAAGACGAACTTTTTTTCTTTATTTCTTTTTTCTCTCTTTTTTTTTTTCTTTTTATTTCCTTTCTTATAGACATTTCCGAAGCCGGCTGCCGGTAAAAGCCAACTATAATCGGTAACAGCTGAAGGTGACGTTCGTAAAAGTCCTCCTATAATATATATAATGTATAATGTATATAGGTGTATGTTATATATATATATATATATATATATATATATATATATAACATACACCTATATATATATATAGTTTTACGTCACACTCGATCGGCCAAGATAACTCATAAAGAACTTTCTTCTTAATACTTTTAATTTAATTGAACGAAATTGCTCTCTTCGTATCAAGTGCTCTTTGAATACGTTTGAAAAAATAAAATGAAAAGGTAGAAAAAAGAAAACAAATATAGTTTAATTTTCATTAAAATACGGTCCATATCTATCTATTCGAATGTGTATATACATATATACATATATATATATATATATATATATATATATACACATTGTTTTTAAACAAATGATTTGTCGATTATTATTTTATTTATGATTAATGTTTTTTATTGTATCCTTCTTATTTGTTGCAGTATCTCTATCTTTTATTCAGTGACGACGATCTCATTAATCTGAACGATTGGGTGTTCAACTCCGAGGCTCACGTGCTTCCAATCAGAGGAAATCCTCTCTATCGCCCGGCTCCCTCCATATAAACTCGAATCCCAACTTCATTCGAAGATGACGTATCGCGATCGATGATCATTCATTCTGCAGTGAAAATATAAAATGCGAAAGGAAAGAAGGAAGGATGGAACAAGAAAAAGGGAGGCTCGGATTCGAGGATGGAAGAGGAGTTAGCTTCTCATCTTTACGCTTTCGAGAATGAAAATTATTGTGTGATGATCGGTCGCAGATTACAACGAGAGGAGTAGAGAAGTGCGAGTTATATAAACATACACACATACACAACACTCAATATTATACATACATATATATATATATATATATATATATATATATATATATATGTATATATACTTATATACAATAATTAACAAATATTTTAGTTAAATGAAAGGACAAAATCAGAGAGAGAGAGAGAGAGAGAGAGAGAAAATTAATAACAAAGCGAACGTTATTTAAAAATTATTCACGATTGTAAATAGCGTAAAGAGCATGTTCAAGTGAGAGAATGAGTGAGAGAGAGAGAGAGAGAGAAAGAGAGGGAGAGAATGGTAGGACAATTATCGAAAAAAAGAGAGAGGCAGACAAACGGACATACAGACAGACAAACAGACAGACAGACAGACAAACACGTGTCTCATTCCTGTCTCTTTAACGATCGAGAAAAGATGAAAAAAGAAAATGACTAATCGAACCGATATCACGTGTTATTACGACAAAATACTGCTACTATTTACTAATCATGAAAAAAATTTCACGATTAACTTGAAATATTCGAATAGACGGACCACATCGCGTATAGCTTGTACATACATATGTACATACATATGTACATACATATCTTATGTACATTTGGTGTGTTTCACTGCGAGTACGCGTAAAAAAAAAAAACAAACCAAATAAATGAATAAAAAAACAAAAGGTTCGAATTATTTTTTAAATATCATCATACTATTCGAATATTTAAACCGATAATTTCAAGTATCGTCTATGTGAATAAATCGAGTTTGATCGGATATGATCATCTTATTCTAATTGGTTCAAATTATTTAACGCATATAATGACAGATATGTAATATCATACGCAAATGGCTAATCGAACGGTACGGTAATATCAATGACGAGTTAGAAATATCACTTGTCTTTCCCTTCCAAGAACTACTGTGAATGATGAATCTAACGATTTATAAAAATACTTAGAAGACAACCGAAAAAAAAAGAAATAAAAAGAGAAGAAGGAGGAGGAGGATGAAGAAGAGGAGGAGGAGGAAGAGTAAATAAGAAGAAGAAAAAATACCCGTCAGCCAATCAAAACTAGATAGCAAATGTCACCTCGTACGTTTTTCTATTATTGGAAGTCACGTTTTTTAATCTCTATTTGATAATAACGCTAATAATATGGTGATTATAATAATAATATACAAATCAACAAAGTCATCCCGTTCGTACCTCATATCCTTTCGCGTGGAGGTTCTCTCCTCTCCATTTTTCTAAGGACTCTGATGCTTTCTTCTTTTTTTCCTCTATTTTTTCTTTTTTTTTTCCTTTATTTTTTTGGTTGTTTTCTATAAAATTAAGCAAAGCGAGAAAGAAGGAAACAAAGAGAGCGAGAGAAAGAGAGAGAATATTTGTTCGTGGTGTCTGTGTTGTGTTTGCTTTGAAGTGCGAGCGAGAAATCTGACGTGAATTTGAATGAAACGATTAGAAAAAAAAGAAACTAAGCAAGATACCTAAAACGTTGAAAGAAGAAGAAGAAGAAAAAAGAAAAAGAAAAATAAAATAAAAATAAAGGGAGAAAAAAATTGTTAAACAAAACAAGTCGTAGCCTCTTTAACGATAATAGCAAGAAATAGTGTGTTTACCAGTAACGCAAATATAGGTGTGTATATAAAAGTTTAAACGAGGAAGTGAAGAAATAAGAAAAAGCAAAAAAAAAAAAGAAAAAGAAAGTCATATTCTGTACTGGAATGGTTATTAGTTTAATCGATCGTAGGTAAATTGAGGTATTTGTTATGTATAGTATTTGCAACGAAAGAATTATTCGGGGTGGGGGGTGGGAGGGGGGTAGCGGGGGTCTGAGGGAGGGGGTAAGAGGGTCCGTAGGAAGTGAGATGCGCGTACGTTGAAGCCACCTAATAAAGGATAATTATTATATTATTAACGTCATCTAGTAAATATTAGTAAATATTATAAACAAATATTGTCGAGTATATATTTATATATATGTATGTATATGTATATATATATATATATATATATATATATATATATATATATATATACATCGATCTTCTAATCAATCTCTACAAAAAATTCAGATTAGATTATATACTCGAACGTTTTTGTTTTTGTTTTCTTTTTCTTTCTTTTTCTTTTTTCTTCTTGTCTTTTTTTTCTCTCCTAGCTTCACGACGTGTCTTCGCCAATTTGTAATAAATATTGTTTGACGATGACGACGACGACGAAAAGATAGAAAGAAAGAAAAAAAGAAAGAAAGAATGAATGAACGAACGAACGAAAGGAAGAGAGAATAGAAAAAAAAACACAAAAGGAAAAAGAGATAAATAATCTTACGATTGAAAGAAACTTCGATACAATCAATTAAAACGGCCGGAAAGTTACTTAATGTACACACACACACACACACACACACACAAACGCGAATTATATAACTAGTAGCTTTTTACGCTGGGATGACGTTTGAAAAAAGAAAAACAATAAAAAAAAATGAAAGAGAGAGAGAGAGAAGAATATCTAATCCTTTCAAACGTTATCTCAGAGAGTGACTGACGCCGGATACATACTCACGCGCATACTCACGAAAAAAAGAAAATAAATAAAAGAGATACTCACTTGCTATGCATGAAAGGACGAAATAAAAGATAAATAAATAAATAAATGAGAGAAAGAAATAAAGAAGGAAGGGAGGAAACGCTAGATGGCTGAAAAATAAGAAGAGGGATTTGAGAAAGAAGAAGAAGAGGAAGAGGAAGAGGAAGAAGAAGAAGTAGAAGTAGAAGGAAGTAAAAAAGAGAAATGATAAAAGTATCATTAGATGACGTAAGCGAGATCTTTGGAAGCAAGACGAGGTGAAATTATCTCGCTGCCCGTAAATAAAGAGAGACTAATATTTCTAATAAAATCTCATTTATCATTTTTATTACATCCGGTCGTCGTGTTTCCAAATGATTCGTTTGCCAAATAAACATATGAATAAGAAGAAAAAGAAAAGATAAGGGAAAAGAAAGGAAAGGAGAAAGAAGCGAATGCCGTCAATTCAAAAAAGTCCTGATGCTGTATGTATGTACGTGCGTATGTGTGTCTTATGTAACAATAGTCGTAAAAGACGTTAGCGGCTAATAAATGATAAGAGAAAAAGAGAGAGAGAGAGAGAGAGGGAGAGGGAGAAACGAAAAAGAAAGAGATTACGTTCAAACGACGATAGTAATAACGATTAGCCTATACATACCACCTGTGAATAGATATTTAATAATTTATTGTTAACTAGAGTATTTTTTCGTTTGTTCTTTTTTTTGTATTTTTTTTTTCTCCTCGAGAAGGATTTCATTAAACACACGGGGTTTTGGGTACAATAATCATTTTCTTATGCCGGAAGAAAATACAAAAAAAAAGAGAAAAAAAAAGAAAGAATAAATGTTTCATACGTTGCGCTCAACTATAGCCGCGGAAATAATATTTTTTTTTCAGGCATTTAGAAATTGAATTGGCATTGAGAATCACAATGAGATTCATCGATGTAATTTGACGTTTTTTTGAAACTCTGCGATTCTCGGCCCGTTCTTTGTGAGCGTTGAGCGATTAAATCGCCAATTGTAAAGGAAAAATCGTACGTTACATGTATATTTATATATATAAATAAATACACACACACGCACACACTACACTCACACACACCATACATACATCTTACGCGTAACATACATTATATATTTATATATATTTATATATTATATATGTATATATAAATATAAATATAAATATAAATATATATATATATATATATATATATATATATATATTTAACGTTGAAAAGAAACACAATATTGTAAAAGAACTTTCGTCAAACGGGAAAGAGCTATATACTTGTAAATATAACATTACAAACGTACAGAACTCGATTCACCGAAAATGAAAAGGGGGTTTTACTTTATCAGCTTTATGTGATTATTACTTGATCAGTGAAATAAATAAATAAGTATTGATAATAATCTTATGGTATTGAATTACAACACTGAATCACCATTTATATATATATATATATATAAGAGGTATTTATATACAATGGATAAGACCAAAAATTCCTAAGTGGACTATATAGTAAAACTACAAGCCGAACATGTGACATAAATTTAAGTGGAAAAGGAAAATTAATTACTCTAAAGAGTCACGAAAAAAAAAGAAAGATACTCAAATTGATATTCGAAATCACTTGGGAATATTTGATTTACCCTATATAGAAAATCTAGAGTAAATACGTACATACGTACACGCATCGTCGACGTCGTTATTGTCATCATCATCATCAGCAGCAGCAGCAGCAGCAGCAGCAGCATCAGGTAAATATACAAGTATGATCTTTATATAAATGCGTGTTGTTAATACACGCTAGGGTGGACGTAATAGAGCGAAGTAATTAATACCGGTCTGGTTCAATATTGATAGAGAAACTCATGGAAAGTCCAGAGCCAAAGAGTAAAATCCCTGAGGCTAGTTCTTGTTCAAAATCGTTCCGACGAGTCTGTCGTTGGCAAATCCCATAGCAACTATAGAAAGAGAGAGAGTGTAAAGAGAGAGAGAGAGAGAGAGAGAGAGAAAGAGAGTATATATTTATTCTGTTTCTATAAAATATATCTTGCAATCGTCATCGTATTTTCCCAATGAAACCTTGATAAATATCAATTTAACATCAGTTTTATTTTTTTTTTTTTTCATTTTTCTATATTTCGTATTTTTTCATAAAGAAATCTTTTTACATAAAATGATTGAACGTAATTCGTTAACAAGAGAGAAAAAGAGAGAAACAAAACGAAAAGTATAAAAAGAAATTTAACGAATCCCATGTTACGATGAATCATAGAGAAACCTTATCTAATATTTGTTGAAGGAAATTTTCGTTGAATTTAACTAGAATACGTTGAGTATTATTTTACATGGAGTAAGTTTCATATACATACGTACATACTTCATATATATATATATATATATATATATATATATATATATATATATATATATATATATACATATACATATATACACGAAGAGAATTATGGCTGTCCCGAAAGGATCCAAGTAAATCCAGCAGAACGAGTAATACTTTCCGTCTCGCTAACGAGAGATTAGAGTATAACTCACAATAGGATTTAATCGAGTAATGCGACGCGAAACGGAGTACGAGGTTAATTACTAACGGCTCACCGAGCGATTGGCATCATCGTTTATGGCTTTCGAAGCCAGCAGTTATCTCTTTGATTCGAACATACACCGAATCCTCCTAATGGTCCTGCCATTATGCATGGGTTAATGACCAATTGCAGAAAGGATTGTCCCCCTGTGTTTGACACAATACACATATACATATGTATATATACATACGTACATATATGTATATGTGTATGTGTATGTATTATTATAGAATAATAGACGTAGAATAATCATTGTTAGTCACTATACGAATTCGATCGTAGGTGCGGTACTTGAAATTCAACAAAAGACATCAAAATCAGATTGTTACAACGTAATATATACGTAATTTCATTGGATTGATATCAAGGCTCGTATTAATGCAAACTACAAGATTTATTCGCCGTACTAATTGAATTTAATCTTTTAGAAAGGATCTAACGAGAAAAGTGTTCCATTAGCGTTAAGATAATTTGGTTGATAAAGCAGAAAGATAACCGGTCATGTAGTAGATTCTAATAATAAAACGTATTAATAAAAGTCTGTGAGCTCTCCCCTCGAGGTCATATACAATGTTATCAGGAATTAGCACTGTTAGCTTCGACAAGGACGTCGACAAGAATTGATAAAAACGATCATCGAGTTCTTGGAAACCAAAAGAAGAAAGAAAAAGGACAAAAGAGAGCAGAGAAAGGAAGACAAAAACGTTACACCTGATTTCCGATCAAACGACTTTTATGTCAATCTTTTTATTTTCTCTCTCTCTCTCTCTCTCTCTCTCTTTCTCTCTCTCTCTTTCTCTCTCTCTCTTTCCTTCTCCCTCATTCATTCCTTATGTCAAAAGAATTGATTAATGGACCGAACCGATTTCCAGCAGGAGTATACGAAGTCTGTTTATCCTCTCTCTCTCTCTCTCTCTCTCTCTCTCTCTCTTTCTCTCTCTCTCTCTTTCTCTCTCTCTCTCTCTCTCTCTCTCTCTCTCTCTCTCTCTTTCCTCACACACACGCGCGCGCTCACTCACGTGTCCTCTTCTACCTCTCGAAGTAACGACACCGTTTATACCGTCACGATTTTGGACTCTAGCACTAAGTTCGTACGTATGTATGTACAAAAATATCAACGATCCTCCTTCGTGAAAGCGAAGAGGACACGAGAAAAGAGAGGGTAAATTCGTTGGTGGAGTTTTACTGGCTTGGGACGGTAGCGGGAAAAGAGAAAGATTACGAGTAGGTGGAAGAGGATGAGGATGAGGATGATGATGAGAAGCAGGAGGAGGAGCAGGAGGAGGAGGAGGAGAATGAGGAGGAGGAGGAGGAGGATGAGGGGAAAGCAGCAGCACTCTTCTCTCTGTCCTCGCGCTTGAGAGAACGAACGAATAGAAGAGTCAAGGCAGTCGTTATACTCGGGTCTTTCGTGACAGGCTAACTTTTCGGATATGTTCGATATTACATATGTAATTGTGTTTCTACGAAATATAATATGTAAAATTATTTAATCGATAATTAATCATTTATAAAATTTCGTCATGGTGATAGAAATCAATCCTAAGAAGTATCGCTCGGATCGTTCATTTGTAAAATAATAATAATAATAAAAAATAAATAAATAAATAAATAAAAGAATGAAAAGAATTGCAGCTGAAAATTTAATATTCTCATCGTATAATAAATATTTGTATATTCGGTAAAGGGAACGACAGAGAGATAGAAAGAAAGGGAGAGAGAAAGATAGAGAGAACCAAAGAGAGAGAGAGAGAGAGAGAGAGAAATAAGATTATCTATTTTTTGTGAAGAATACAAATGTCAAAAGTGAAAAGAATAGGATAATCAAGAAGAGTTTACATTATTCGTTTGTTCGGATCGATCTAGTAAACCATCCCATTGGTAAACGTGAGGATTTCAATCCTTAGAAAAAAAAGTGAAGGATAAAAGCAAGAGGGGAAAGTAAATTTAAAAAGGGAAAGAGGAGGAGGAGAAGGAGGAGGAGTGGATATAGCGTATATAAAAAGAGTAGGATTTTCATTTGGAAAGGTCGAGGTAAATATTGACACCTGCTGACACAGCTGGTCGGACTTTTGTGCCCAGGTATAAAGTAAACGAAGGGTGGAAAAAAGGTGACAGTATACGAAGAGCCACGTGCCGATCGAACAGGATCATTCGACCTGTCTCTCCCCCGCCCCACAACTACCACCACCACCACCGCCAAACACCACCACCAAACACCAGCTACGATATCAACGTCAACCTATGATCAACGAGTTTTTACGTCTACGAGTTTAAATCATTACTATCTTGGATCTGTGTTATTATGACGGTGTTTTGTCTAATTATTATTAGTGATTATAATAAGTGAATCTTCCTTCTTTAGCCTTTATTTTATCTTTTTTTTCTTGTTCTTTTCTCCTGGTTTCTTTCTTTTTTTTTTCTTTGATCTCTTTGGTCTCTTTTCCTTATTTCTTTCCATTATTTTTCTTTCATTCTTCTTCTTTTTTTTATTTCTTTTTTGTTGACCTTTGTTCTTTTTTCGAAGAAGTTGGCAAAATCGATCTGCAAAATTTCTAAACATTTTTATACACGGATTCTAATCGTCATGAAGATAATACTGATAACTATCTTACTGGGTTGTAGCTTCGGTAAGTGTCTTTCTTTTTTTCTTCTTCTTCTTCTTCTTCTTTAGAATAATTAATTTAACATTAATTTTTATATTTAATTATAATTAATTAACGAAAAATTAAATGAGGAGAGATACCGCTTTTTTATCTCTCCTATTCCTTTCCTTTCATTTCGCTCAAATCCATTCCATAAATAAAGCAATTTTTATTTTGCACGATTTAAGAAGGACTTAACACATTTCAAAGAGGTACCCCAAAAATATTTCCTCGTAAATCGTCGTATTAATTACTGCCAAGCTAAATTTAGCTTCCAATTAAAACCTCCCCGGTGGTGGGTACGGTAGCTGTGCGTGTTTTTTTCGTTTACGGAAAGAGAAAACAAAAACAAAAGAAAAAAAGCAAAAACAAAATGCAAGAGAAAAACAAATTTACAGGAAAAAAAGGAAAGAGAGGAATAAAAAAGGGAGGAAGGACGAACGGAAAACGTCGTTAACAAGAAAGGTGCTTTGAAATCTTTCATAATTAACGACGCTTTTCGTTTTCCATTGGTACTATTTATTTAGAAACGAAATTTTCGTTTCGCTCTGTTTGTCGTCGGAGAAAATTTCTTTTTATTAAAAAAAAAAGAAGAGAGAACAAAGAAAGAGAAAATGAAAACACAAATTTCGTAACGAAAATAAATATTCATGACACTTTTGTTTATTCTTTTTTCCAATATCTTTTTCGTGAAAAATAACTTTTCGTTTGGTTCGCTCGAAAATAATAATAATAATTATTATTATTATTCATATCATTATTATAAGATATAATAATAAAAAATAACCTATCGGACGGACAAATCTATAAATCTATCTGGACAAGAAGATAAAAGATAAACGATTACCTGTCATCCTGCAAAGGACGATATATCCAAATGTCAAAGACAAAAATTGATTAAAACCTTACCAATCGGATATCGAACTATTACAAAGATTAAACGATTCGATTCGCCGAATGGAAGTTCCTGTCTCTGTATCAAACGAACGGTCAAAAAAATTCTTCATATCTTCAAAACAGTTCTATTTCAATTTTCTAATCGCAACTGCAATTTTTTATGTGTGTGTGTGTATATATATATATATATATATATATATATATATATATATATATATATATAATTTCATTGATTCGCTTTCTTCGATCATATGCACCTCTTTAACAAGGTCATTAGAATCGTTAGAAAAATTGCAATTTTTATTAAATATACTTATTCGGTAGGAATTTACACATACATAAATATTAGATTGGTGCGTATGAAATGTCGGATTCTTAAGTGATTGTATAAAACTGTATATCTTTCTTCAAAAGCTGTTTATTCAATCAAAGTATGCTCCATTCTCTTCAATACACTTCTCCCAACGAGATTTTAAAGCGTAGATGCCTGTCTTAAAAAAATTTTGGTCTTTAGAATTAATAAACTCTGATATCGAGTTTTTTAGACTGTCTTCATTCACGTCCGCATGTAAAGAGAATCCGACATTTCATACGCACCAACCTAATACATACGTACGTACATACACGTATAGATCTTTTTATTAATTTACCGGATTATTTATCATAATTTTACGGATAATTGATATTTTCTTTATCGTGCATTCTTTTTTAAACGAGTAAAAAAAGATGAAAATATTAAACCCGTAAGAAAAATTGCCTTTCTTTTCTTTCTTCTTTTCATAAAATTAATTAATTCGATTGGAAAGATAGACGTATATGAATACTTATCTACGCACATACATATATATGTCAAAAGAGGATATCGATATGAAGGATTCTATTTGGAAGCGAAAAGTGATGTAGAATACGTCTGAGTTTATTGGCGCACGATCGACGGAAACGGAAGTCCATGCTCTCTCGCAAAAATAAACAGAAGTGGTCGATGCGCGGGCTCGATGAAGTTTCACGATTCGTGGCCCGTTTCGAGCGTAAACGAAATAGGAGAAAAAAGAAATTGGCGCGGAAAATCAAACGGTTGGTAAACGTGGTCGATAAAATCCATTCGGTAACGTAAACGATTTCTCTCTCTCTCTCTCTCTCTCTCCTTCTCTCTGTCTTCTCTTTTTTTAGCAATACGATAGCAGTAACGAGTGAGTGAGGAAAAAGGAGAGAGAGAGAGAGAGAGAGAGAGAGAGAGAGAGAAAGAGAAGGAACAAATCAAAAAAGGATTTATTTACGACCTACCATTTTCGGGAGAAAAAGTGAACGAGAGAGAGAGAGAGAGAGAGAGAGAGAGAGAGAGAGAGAGAGAGAGAAATATTTTCATACATATACGCGCTATTTGAAAAAATGATCAGAGCGATTTAGTAGTCGGTTGCTTAAATCGTTGCTGTTTCTCATCGATCATGATCATTCATGAGTAATGAAGATTTTAATCCCTCATGTAACTCTTTTGGTGCTTGAATTCCCGTTCAACCGGTCAAAAAAAAAAAAAAAAAAAGAAAAGATAATAAAAACACCAAGTTACGACCAAATTATGAATATCAGTTATTAAATCAAAATAATTTTGTCTGCCATTCGCGATCTCAAAGACTCGACTTGTATAATATTATACGACTCGTATATCGATCAATTAATTTTTCATCTCATAGAATTATGCAAATTATTTTCAAACGAAATTTCTCTTCAACCCCGAACACGATTTGCTTGAAATTTATTCGTCATTTCATTTTGTCAAATATTATGATAACGGGATAAAAAAAATACTTACGTACATATATACATACATAGGTACAAACATACAATATATATGTATATATATATGCACATATATATATATATATATATATGTATGTATGTATGTATAATACATATATATCTTAAAGAGAATACTTTAAAAAATACAACGCAACTTCACATTCGGTTTGACCATTAACCGGAAGTTATTACCGAGTTAAGTTCAATGTTACATCCTCCGTTACGGTTACGGCCTGATATCTCCTCTCTTCCTGCAGCCCTCGGTCGTGTTGATGAATCGCTACAACGAGATTGTTGCTATTTTGCAGCCTCCATATTCGTTTAACGACCAATACCCACCTACGTTCTCTTACATAACTTTTATTTTTAAAAAAAGGGTGGGAAGAAACAAAGGAAAGGAGAAATTTAAACGAGAAATCAAATCAAATCGGATCGAGTCAAATAAAAAACATTTATTTATTTATAAAAGGATAAGTACTCAAATAAAATCGATAGAAAGTTTTGACGAGAAAGGAAAGGGAGGAAAGAAAAAAAAGAAAAGAAAAAAAGGAAAGAAAGAAAGAAAAAAAAGGGAAACAATTAATTTTATATTTCACCAAGTAAATATTTCATATTGATTACCCATTTCGTAAAGGCTGAACTAAAGAAACATTTCTTGGGATGAGTTTTAAAAATGGAACGTGACAATGTGCTAATTCCATGAATATGTCTCTTCTTTTTCTCTCTCTCTCTTATTCTATTTTTTTCTTTCTTTCTTTATTTTCTCTCTCTCTCTCTCTCTCTCTCTCTCTCTCTCTCTCTCTCTCTTACTCTATTTTTTTCTTTCTTTCTTTATTCTCTCTCTCTCTCTCTCTCTCTCTCTCTCTCTCTCTCTCTCTTCGATTCATCCACTTTTCCAAGACAGCTGACTCACTTAATATCTTCGAATACGAATTCTATGAATTCCCTAACTCCATACTTCATAGAGTATTAATGGCGTTACTTTATATATAATTGTTTTTCTGTATTAATAATAACTATTCCACCTCAAGTTCTCGTTCAATGTTCACTCATATACGCACTTTATTGATCTTACGTATGCAATAAAAAAAAAGGAAAAAGACTCGTTTTAATCAACAATGGAAGTGTCCGGAGTATTAGATAGAAATTAGTTGTAGTTCTTTGTTCGTTTCATTTTTTTTTCTTTTTTATTAAAGAAAAAAATTTAACATTAGCAATAGCGACTAAATTTGTCGGTAAATAACATTCTACATTATTTAGGTTTATTTTATAAATCAATTTTAATAACATATACGATAAATAATAACATATGCAATAATCTTTTCGTACCTTCCATGTTTTTCCTTTCTTTTTTTATTGTTTTTTATTATTATTATTATTATGTTTTTTTTGTTGTTTTTTTTTTTATCTCAAACGGGTAACTTATCTTCGTATAAACATTTTTCTTCCGATAAAATATAAAAACCTCATGCGAAAGTATAAAGCTAATTTAAATTATAATTTATATCTTACTTTTCCTAACGCATTTCATTCCGACGAATTTAGCATTGTTGATATTTCTGTTGAAATACATTTCTCAACGTAAACAAAGGAGTTACGGTATCACGAATTACATAGACTACGTAAGTAGTGCACAAGGTAAAAACATATTGTGTTCCAAGTAAAATACACGAGGAAGAGAAAGACAGACAGACAGACAGAGAGAGAGAGAGAGAGAGAGAGAGAGAGAAAACTAGAGAACAAATAGGAACTTATCTAACCTATACCCATGTATACATTTCATACATTATACTCTTTACATCATGAAACACGAACACATACATATATAGGTACATAAATACATACATGCGTACATACATACATACATACATACAATACATACATACATACAATACATAGATCGTTGAATTAATAACGACGTCGTGGTGCATATCGTAAGCTCCTTTCATATCTTTCATACATAGAAGGAGGCACATAATTAAGGGGAAGCATTTATTCATATCCGGGAGTACTACCAAATGAAATGGATTCTCTCTAGGAATGACGACGTCTCGTTTCATATGACGAGAGAGATAACGCTCCAAATTTATTTTCTGATATATCGTATTTATTAATTTTTTTTATTATATTTCATATTCAAGAATTTGATGTTTTTTGCGGTCGATCTACGGAAGCACGATATTTCTATTATTTATCTTTTCCATCTGCGTAGTAATTGTTCCTTCGTTTATGATCGTATAAAAAAAGAAAAAGAAAGAACTAAAATGATGATAATGAATCATCGAGTTGAAAAAAAAAGGAAAAAGAAAAGAAAAGAAATGCGTGAGAAAATTATGATACTTCGTATCCCAGAATTTACATTTTCATCAAAACGTGATAAGATACAATATTTCGTTTATTATTTCTCGTAATACAGCTTAGTTTGTTTTAAATAGATATTATATAAAAAAAGAAAAAAAAAGAAAAAAGGAACCAGAAATATAATTATGGGTCATCGAGTTAAAAAAAAAAAACTGAAAGAAAAAAAACTAGAAATATAATTATGGATCATCGAGTTAAAAAAAAAAGGAAAGAAAAGAAAGAAGGAAGAAAAAGAAAAAAAAATATATGGAACGAGTAGTGGTGGTGGTGGTGGTAGTAGTATAACAGTCGGATTGGTAAAATATAAACGGAAGAATTTCTGGCTTCAATCCTCTCGTGTAAGATTTTCTTCGTGCAAGCACGTGGAAAGAGATAGAACATGGGATTCAGGTTGTTACTATAAATAAAATCGACTTTGCGAACATGCCGGCGCTTCGAGTTTATTCCCGCAGGCGTTTCGTGTGAAGCGTCGCGACGCCCCAGCATCGTTGTCATCGTCGTCTTCGTCGTCGGGTTAGATCAAGTATGCACTCAACTATTTCCCTTCGTCAAACAAAAATTCAACCGAGTTTAACTAGTAGAGTCAATGAACCCGTTATTAAGAAATTCACCCTAACCTAGAATTTAACAACTTTTCTATTAATTTTTTTTCTTTCGATCAACTACGACATATTCCATTTCTTATTTTTTTCTTTTTCTTTACTTTTTATCGCGCATTTTATGTCTTCCGTGCTTTTTTGACTTTACGTAATCTGATTTATATATATGTACGTTGTTACGATCGCCGAGGCCAAGAAAAAGAATGAAAGTTATTTCGAATCGATCCTATTAATGGCGACGATAATAGCAGCCATCTATTTATAAATATATTCAAAGAAATTATTAACTGGAGGCAAAGTTGGTAAAGTCAAAACATTTCTTTAGAGTCTGTTAGATGACTATGAAAAAGAAATTCCATGAATATTTTTAGTTTAGGTCAATGTCAATCTGACATCATACATATCTATATATATTAAGTATATAAGATTTAATCGATTCATTGAACAATCTTAAGAAACTATCGACTTTTTTATCATTAATTATTATTCTTATTTTATCGAAAAAAAGAAAGAAAAGAAAAACTAATTGGATTTATTGAAAAATTTAGATATATATTTATCTTCTTTAGATCAATTTTTATCCATTTTATCGTATTCTCTATCCTTTGATCTATTATATATATATATAATTATACATAATATTAATAATACATAATTGTTATTATTATATATATTTATTATGTAGTTATATATGTATTTTTTCATTATGGAACATACGAAAATTATTTAAATATACGTATTAATAAATTCTACGAAAACAAAGAACGGAAAAAGAGAGAGAGAGAGAGAGAGAGAGAGAAAGACAGAGAGTGAGAGAGAGAGAGAGAGAGTGAGAGAGAGATTTGTAGTAAGCGTCGATAGGGTAGGAAATGAGAGGGTTGAAAAGAGCGACCAGCGTGTTAACCGACAATATCGGAAAATAAGAGCAAACCGCAAGCAGGGCCGCAGCTACTGAAGGTAGTCTCACGAATAATCACAAAAACTTCCAAAGGAAGTAAAGAGAAATCGAAAGTGTTTTTAACCGTCACATTGACCCCCGAAGAAAGAGAGAGCGAAGAGGCCTTATGTTAATGAATGGCAAATTATCGGAAAAGAGACCGCCCGAAGTAACAGGCTTCCATGAGGTTATGGAGGTCGACAGGACCTCTGCCCCTCTACCTTCCAACTCTATCTTTCTCTCTCTCTCTTTCATTCTCTCTCTCTCTATCTCACACAATCTCAGACACGATTCTTTATCAGTAACATAAGTTTCGAATCAATATAATAATCAATAAATTACAACAAATTTGAAGTAACGATTAGGTATAGAAATTTGTTAGCCATTTTGTTTTATTTCGACGTCATAATAAAATAAATTGTCAAAGATATAACGAAAATTACAATTAAGTTTGACGAAATAAAAGTGATATATCTTCAAAAATGTTTGATATGCTTGGGGGATTTAAAGTGTTAATCGATATTTCAAATATCGAAGACGCGCGCGGCCCTGTCGAGTACTCGACTCCTCCCTTACGTTTCTTATTTTACTATATACATACATATAGCTCAATGTATAAACGTACAATACGTGTGTCGTGTGTATGTATGTTAAGCTTAACGACGTGTATGTATTCTTGGTAACCAATATCGATAATCGATCGAGAGTTGTAAATAAATTGTAAACTTGATATGAGAGCGGTAATTAATTCATTCTAACTTCTTTAGTTTTAATTAGTATTACATTGCTCGAAAAAAATTTTAAGGTTAATACGAATATAATTATAGGAATATTATTTTTTTGTTTTATAATAGTAATTAAACAACAATCCAAACGATATCTCGGTCGAAATATATTATACGATTGAAATAAGTATAGACAGAAAAAACAACAACAAAAGAAAAAAGAAAAAAAGAGAAAAACGCACAATAAAATGTTAAATTTAGATAAAGTCCAAGTCGTAGCCGTGTACTCAATGAAAATGTTATCTTTGAACAACAGGGGGCGTAGCTCAGATGGTAGAGCGCTCGCTTAGCATGCGAGAGGTACCAGGATCGATACCTGGCGCCTCCAGATCTCAACATTTTTTTTCAATCTTATTTAATTTTTATTATTCGATAAAAATCGAAAGATCCATTAGTCGAGAGAAAACAGAGAAAAAACAAACGCAATCGATATCACTTAAATCTTGTTTTATTAAAATTATTCAAAATCAGTTCGTTGAGATAAATGAAAA
This sequence comes from Dolichovespula saxonica, assembly GCA_911387935.1. Classification (NCBI taxonomy): domain Eukaryota; kingdom Metazoa; phylum Arthropoda; class Insecta; order Hymenoptera; family Vespidae; genus Dolichovespula; species Dolichovespula saxonica. The sequence continues at coordinate 3,466,297 of OU426995.1, read as the reverse complement.
GAACGAAGGAAAAAAAGAGATAGTTCTTTCTAAAAAGTAACTAAATTCTTTTAAACGAGAAAAAGTCACATCTTCGTCCTTTTTCGAACTACTTAATTCGATACGTTGGAATTCTTTTTAATGGACGCTTTTGTTTTCCTTTTTGTTTTAAATTGATCTCACCGATCACTTATGAAAGATAGTATTAATTCTTAAATGATGATAAACTCTTCGAGTATGATGTGGATAATAAAATCAAAAAAATCAGTGAAACCGGTTGAAATAGAAACAACATAAGTTAGCAAGTATCTTCGTTCATTCCCATATATATATATATAGGTACACATACATACAAACTCACAAACACGAATACATAGATCACGCACATAGAGACACGCACACGTAGATGGCGAATATCGAGAGACAGAGTAGTGTAGAGACAGGTATAGCGTTTAGAGACATTCTACCGCGCTGCCCTAAGCTCGCTTAGCTCTTCGACGACCTCCTCGGTTATCCTGTTTCCCGCTTGATTCTAAACTACGATTTACCAACAACCGTCGGATAAACTAGAACTGATTTGCGCATAGCGCTTTCTCTCTAATCCGCCTCCTAATCAGACAAAACTAGGAGGGCATCGACCAATCGCAGAAGAGAAGATGGCGATTGGACTCTCCTGACGCGCACACGCCTTCTATCCTTTCATCCTTTTCGTCATCTAAACAACACCTCATATCCTAATTCCTTCCCTCTAAACATCTATTAAAAAAAACAAATTCTTTCATAAATCAGTATCCGATATATTGAATTAATAACGGTAAAATTATTTGAATTAGGTATAATTGGCGACGATGATCATCATCGATTATCAGTTAGTACTAATACGTAATAGTAATATTAGAAGATCGTGGACGCGCGTACTCGTATATTTAGAAATAGCTAATAATTAAGTACGAATGATCTTTAGTAAAGGAAACCAATTATGAATTAATGAGTATAAGCTATGATAAAACATTATCGATTATATCATTGATTAATAATACATATTAGAAATATTAGAATATTGGAATTACATTTAGGAAAAATGATTATATAAGAATAATATGTGTTAGAATTTAAATGTAGCTTCTTTAGATACATTATTGAACAGAAATGTAATCGGAGTAACTAAAAGAAATATGATTAAGGCGACCAATTTCTCGTAGATTTTTGTTTGGATTAGAATGGTATAATGGTCTAAATATATATTTTTTTTTTTTTTTTTGAAGTATCATAACATCCTGTCGATTTTCTGTGATCCTGATTTCTATCCTGCTCAACATTCTCGACAACATCGTCCGTACACGTACCAATATTCACTTATGAGCGAATCATATTGAAGCTTAGAAACTGTTTAGAAATACCGTTGCATTATGAATAACAGCAAAAAAAAAGGCAAAAAAAATTATAATATAGGTACTAATAAAATTATGTCCTTAGATTGTTTTATTATAAATATTAAAAATTGTTGATTGTTTTATTGTAAATATTATAAATAAAATTCTATTGATCGAAATTAAATGAAAATAAGTATGTTAAAAAATGTGTTTAGTGAGCAATATCGAATTAAGATAACAAGAAAAAAAATCCAAATATATAATATATAATTTCATAATATTTAGTTCGTTAAAAATTATACTGATTCTAATGATCGAAATTAAATAAAAAATAAAATACGATCGCATAGAAAATGTGTTTAGAAACATTATTAGAGTGACAATAATAACAAAAGATATATAAGATATAAGTTCGTAATATTATTTAACAAAAAAATAATGTTAATTCTAATCGGATCGAAATAATATAAAAAATAAGCACGATTTAATGTTTATTAATACAAAGTGATAAATCCTTTCTTCCGATCGGTCGAACATCGGGATGACGTTTCATTCACATATAACTAAACACGATCGATGCACCGGATTGCAGTTAGTCGAAGGGTATAAATGACCTCGACTATTGGACGACCCTATTTAACAAGGTCACGACCGAAGAAGCAGCTGCACACGATAGACAAATACATATGCGTTTACATTTACACACATATAGGCCTACAAACGTCAACCCCTCTGTTGCGTGTTCTCCTGTTGCGTTGCATGTTTTTTCTTTGTTCAACGTTACAGATTTTAGCGGCCATTATTACAGGTTTCGCACGACAAACGTGCCTGACATACACGAATAACGTTCGAACTCTATGACCTTCCTTGTCAATCGAGATACATACCTATAAATATAAATGCGTGAAAACTTAATTAAAAATTTTTATTAAAACAAGATAAATATTAAATATTTACGTAGCACACACACACACACATACATATATATATATGAATTTATTCATAGGTTAGAAATTATTTTTCATTCAATTTATTAAATGATTATCGTCATGTTTTTCTTATACTATATATATATATATATATATATATATATATATATATATATATATATATATATATATATATATATTTATATATGTATGTATATTATTACATATATTTTTTAATATACGTCTATAGTAGATATAGATACTTTTTTTATTATTTACGTATAAAAGATTATTTTTTATTTAATAAATATCTTCTGTTATATCCGTATATGAAAAGTCTAAGTAGTGACGTATGACAGTGCCTATGTGTGAAACATATATATACACCAAGTGAGGCCACGTTTACACACATGATAGCTATATCGACTAAAAGACACGAAGCACGTTATGCAACCCTAATAATGCGTGTGTGAATATGGTGACGTAATATGCGTGCCACACGCGCATTTAGAGCATGTCGTAGCGACAACTGCGTGATTCCTCTTCGAGTTCATATGTGACGCCTATTCGATAAGTATATGTGTTGATACTTACTGTAGATTAGAACGATGTTTCACAATACTTATCGTTTTAGAAACTAGACGCATAGATTTTAGTATTTCTATTATTATAGATATAATTAATATAGCTATATATATATATATATATATATATATATATTATATATATATATATATATTATATATATTATATATATATATATTATATATATATATATATTATATATATATATTATATATATATATTGTGTGTATCTACATATATATACACTACTTTATTTATTTACTTTTATAAATATATACTACTTGTATACTTTATATATTTATATTTATACATTTTACTTATATACTTTATTTACCTATATATATGTATATTACTTTAATATATTATATTATATTACATATACGATTGAACATAAATACTAATACATTTAATTGGATATTAAAAGTCAAGTGGCGAAAAGTGGAATAACGTGAGAAAAATTAATTAAAACACACACACACACACACACACATCATATCTAATATTTTTAATACTCTTATTTCATAGTACTTGTATGATATATAATATCACAATAGAAGAATAGAAAGTATATAAAATAGGCAGATAGAACAAAGAATAATTGAGATATATGTCATCGAAGTTTGATATTATCGTAACATTCGATTAGAATGAAATAAATAGTTATTTATCTTTGGCATTGATGATTTAAATCGATCGAACGATAAGAAAATATTACGATTCAAATAATTACAAAGGAAAATAAGGTTATCCGTTGAAAAGTATAAAAATTTCAGTTACGTCACGAACAGATTGCAATTAATCGATAAACAATACAAATAAAAAGATTAAATGAAAAAGAAAAAAGGATTCAAACGAGACGAAAATCGTCGAAACGTTCGATAACAAGTAGAAAGTAATACTCGCTTAAGTAAAATAAATTTTAGGTTACGTTGTAACAAGTCGCGTTTAATGGATACCAAAAATAAGCAAAAAAAAACGAAAAACAAATAAACGAAAAGACAATAAATAAAATAAATAAAAAAGGATCAGAAAAGAGACGAAGATCATTTAATATAAGTACGTATATGTTTCTGTAAGAGGATGGATATCGTAGGATACGTGTATCAATGGTATAATCGGTATGATGTTGGAGGATGGATATCGCATTTTGTTTATGCGTTCCTTGCACAGTTGGACCGCAGTCAGGCTTCAGCCTCGGCCTAAAAAGGAGTAAAGGAGGAGTCTGAAGGAATACAGAGTACGAAATCATGCTTTCCCGATAACCGACGTTCGTGCAATAGTGCGTGAGTCGACTTGTCGAATGAGAAATCCTTCTCTAATACATGCTTGCAATGTTCTGGCATATGGCTTCCCTCTTCTTTCTCTCTCTCTCTCTCTCTCTCTCTCACATATATATACACACTCACTCTCTATCTCTCGTTCTTGTAGTACTATCATCTCTCGATCTCACTATCTCCTTCTCCTGTACTTTCTTATTCACAATGGTAACCCATATACTACTGCGTGCGTGAAGAAAGATCCCTCGGGCCCTTCGAACACTACCTATGGGGGCTGATGCCTTGGTATGGCCACGCATCGTCCCTCAGGCCCTTTATTCTTCGGTGTCCTTCGGTCTCGAGCTCACGAAATGCAACAGATACGTAATGTATGCGAGCGTGCTGGTATACGTAGGATACATACTCTACGTATGTATACGCGTATATACATCAACACATATCTAATCATACAAATTATATTTGTAAAATGTTACAAAAGTTATATACGTTATTTCTATCTCTAATCGTTTTTCACCGGTCGTTAGTTTTCTTTTATTGGTTATAAAAGGTAGTTATACATACTCGTAAGACATTCGATAAGTAACGTGGAAGTATCGACGGTCTCGATTATTCATATATTACGAAAGTATAATGCATAAGATAGTCGAAAAGTGAGGTTATAAGTATATCGAATTTATCGGCTGTCTCTGATAAATTCGTACAAAGTAATAAGCATGATTTATATATATATATATATATATATATATATATATATATATATATATATATAATTTATATATATATATATATATATATATATATAATTTATATATATATATATATATATATATATAATTTATATATATATATATATATATATATATAATTTATATATATATATACACGTAATGTATGCGAGCGTGCTGGTATACGTAGGAAACATACTCTACGTATGATGTGTACATTACATATATCCACATATCTAACCGTACAAATATATATACGTTATATATATAAATCATGCTTATGCTTTATATATATATATATATAATAAAGTCTAGAGAATAATTTAATCGTCTATAAGCTAGTATTACTCTTACCTAACCTTAACTTTACACTTTGAGGTGTAGTAATAATCAATTTTTATCATTAAAAATAATATCATGACTTTAAAGAGATAATTACTATATAATTACTATAAAATATAAGTTATTTAAATTGCTATATAATAATATTATTTATATTTTATTATTTAATTTTTTATTACTTAATTATATTTATATTTTATGATTTATATTTAATTATATAATCATTTTCGTGAATATAATTAATGGATCGATTATCGAGAATTTTGTACATATGAGATTGAAGATATTCAATGCAAGAAAACGAAAGGTATGTATGTGTGTATATACGTATGTATATCGTTTCGATTTAACTGTGGGGTATCAAAGCTGTATTACTCCCACGCTTCGACCTCCTTCACCTGATAAGATCCTGGCAAAAATTCTCCTTCTCTATTGTTCCATCGCAATTAATGCGCCTATCGCGTGCTCTCGTCTTTTCTCTCTCTCTCTCTCTCTCTCTCCACTCTCTTTCTCTTTCTCTTTCTCTTTCCCCTCTCTCTTTTTCTCTCTCTCTCTCTCTTTCTCTTTCCTTTTTTTTTTCTCTTTCCAATATTAACTCTAACATTCCTGTACCCCTGCTACATCGTGCTGTCACTTATCCAATATCCTGTAAACAAAAAATGGTCATTGTCATCGAAGATTGGGATAAGTTCAAGGTTGAGGATGAAAATCTTCTCGATCTTATTTTGTTATATATATATATATATAATATATATATATATATATATATATATATATATATATATATATATTTATTTATTTATTGAATATTACATCATTAAAATTAACGCACAACATGGAATTTTTTATTTGTTTGATCATCGGACAAAAAAAAGCAAATCAAACGAAACGACGCAACAATGGTCACTGATCTTTTATTCGAAACATGAAGGAGTAATCTAATCGGTGAGAAACTTTATGATTTAGAGAAAAAGACAAAAAAAAAAGAAAAAACATAAAGAAGAGCATGGCATAACCTCGAAATTTTTAAATGAGCTATTATTTATAAATTTTTTTTTCTTTTCCTCTATCGTTTCTTCCTACACTTAATATATATATATATATATATTTCAAGTTGAATGTTCGTTCTTCGTAAGGAAAGGTTATACGGGTAAAAATTAAATCGATTTCAATATCGGTACTACGAAATGTAATTCGATTAACGTTAAGAGCGTTAAGAGCCATTGTGGTATACTTTTTTTTAAATACAAAATGTCACGAAAGGTATCAGGTTACCATGCGAATAAGTCGAGTTCCATTTACAAATGTAACTCTACTTCCTCTTTTCCACAAATCTTCGCGCTCGATATGTTTCCCATTCTGTTTTCCTGTAGATTTGTAAACTGTTTCAGTATTTATTTACAACGATCAAGCATTCCCATCGTTTTTTTTTTTTTACGACGCGATAATAAAGAAAGAAAACAAAGAGAGAACGAACAATTAACGAAACATAATTTGCATAGCAATTTACTCTTATAATAGTGTATCGTATAATGAAAGTTATATTTAAAAATTTATAATTAATAGTCAAGTAATTAAATGGTATAGATATAGAATAAATTTATATATATATATATATATATATATATATATATATATATATATATATTTGCATTGAGGAACAATTAACAAAACATAATTTGCATAACAATTTATTCTTATAATCGTGTATCGCATAATGAAAATTATATTTAAAACATTTATAATTTATTGTATTGATACAGGATACATTTTTTTTTTAAATATATATATTTATTACTTTCTTCAGCATTTATCAATTGTCGTGATTCACAATTACGATCTTTTTATTTTTTATCTCGATCCTTTTGTCCATTTTTTACATAAATCTTTAGCTGTTTGTTTTTTTATTAATGGGGAAAATAATTTTTTTTATAAATAATACTTAATTGTTTGTTTGATTCGTAGAGCTAATGAAAATATATCAACGAGATTAGTTTATGGACGATTGATTATACGAATATCACGAAGTAATCAATCGATGATTATAGAATGTTATTTGATTACATTTGTAAAAATTGTTTCATTGAAATGTAGACTCATTGACAAATTAATTCCGGTAATTAGATCTTCTTATCGTTTTAATTACTCTATTACTCGACAAGCACAGGTCTCCAAGCCTAAGAATCTTTATACGATATGAATCAAAAGCACAAAATAAAACAAAAAATAAATAAATAAAAAATATAATTATCTTACGAAGTCTCAAGGAAAAGTAATTGACTTTTAAACGGGAATCTAGAAATTTTTGACGCACGTTGTATTATAATATAAACCGGGATATCAAGGTATAATACGTTCACTTAAGGTTCTAAATTCAATTGAAATTCTTAAAGAGTTGGCTATAGTCAATTTCGAATACACAACGAGCGTTTAACGTTAGATGATATATCCATTATAGGTCATCTAATCACTTTTGACATAGAAACGAATTGATTAGACAATGTATAAAATATGTGATCGCAAAGTAAAACTATTAGAACATAAACGACTTCGTAGATAAACCAACTTACTTTACACTTCTAATTTCCTAATACTCGAGTATCTAGTCTATTCTAAATCATTTCTTTCGGGTTAAATAGTATTACCGTATTACCGTCCTCATTGCTGTTCTCCCATAACAGAGAACTCGCAATTCCCTTTAATCGAAGTGACGAAGCATGTTAGAAAATACGATCGAACTTCTAATTCTAAGAATTCCATCGTCAAAAGGAACTCCTGCTATGTTGATACTTCTCTAATATCGGAGTAACGTTCTTAAGCCAGCTCCTTACATCGCTTTAATCTCTTTGATATTATTTAATCCGAGTGAATGGCATCGTACCTTTCTAAATCTCTGATCAAACTACATCCTTTTATATTATATATATATACACATATGTAATCTATATATTATCTATGCATATAGATACAATATTTTTTTCGAAGTTAAAAAATAAATACTTTTAATTATAAATAAATAAAATAATTACAATATTAGTCGGACAAAGGTGGAATTACAAAATTAGGATATTGATAAAAATATGTATATGTATATGTATATATAATATATTGTATTGATATATATGTATATATGTATAAACGGGATGATTAAAAAATTTCCGGTTTAATTTTTACATTTTGATGAAAAGTGAATCAGTCTTACAAGTTTCTTGTAAAGGAATAATTGATTTTTAAAATCACCATAGAACATTTGTCGCCGAACGTGTATAATATTTTAAAGATATTAAAGAATGAAAAATAAATACAACGAATGATAAATAAATCAAATGATTGTAACATTAGAGAATAATAATTAAAACAAATTAGAGTTATATGTAGAAAATTAAAATATTATAAAATGTTGTGTGTGTATTATATGTACATACATATGTATATATAATATTTGTAATATTCTAAACATTTTTTTTAATGAAAAAGGAACAAAGAAATAATTAATTATAATTAGAAAATTAGCATATTATAAAAATGTATATACATATAGATATTATATATATACTTTGCCTTTTATATCTCTGATACTTACACGAGCGGTTGGTACGACATTGAGCATAGAGTTAAAATGAATATATATATATATATATATATATATATATATATATATATATATATATATATATATTTATTTATATATATTTATATATGTATATGTTTATACATATATGTGTATATATATATACATATGTTATTTTATATATATATATATTTATATATATATGTTATTTTATATATATATAAAATAACAAAGTATGTAATGTAACAGGATAATAGCGGGCGTTGGAACGTATCGTAGCAAGCAAACGTGTACAAAATAAAAACGCAAAAGGAGAAAGATTATATTCTGACTGAGCGTGATAAAAAGAAATAATTAAAGTGCAAAAAATCAAGGAGTAAACGTCTTATGCGTTTATAAGAATGGATCTCATACGGCGAGGAAAGAATGTAATCGTCTTAAAATAAAGAAATAGGTAAAAGGAGAGCACAATGTGTCGGTTGGTCGTTCGATCGGTCATGGTGCTTTTTTCTTCTTCCTTCTTTTTTTTCCCCTTTCATCCATTTTCTTTCTTTTATTTTTTTCTTTGTTTTTTTAGTTAGTTTTTTTTCTTTTTATTTCGGGGGTTGAATAAAATCGTTACGAGAGAGGAGAGCGTTAGTTATGGTCTATCGAAAACCGATGAAGGGAAGAAGGAGGTTTATCGCGGAACGATACCTCCTTAATAGGAACGCAGAAATAACAGTTGGGAAAATATTTTAACTTATATAATCATTTGAATTCTTCCAAACGAACTTCCTTACCTTATCGTATAGAAATTAATCTTAATTCTAAATTAATTCGAAATGTGTATGTGTATGTTTATCAAACGCGTATCAAAGTTAATAAGAAAATACTTTCGAACGAATATTTTCATGCTATGAAACACTGCGATCATATAAAAACGATATAAAAATATAAACCATACGACGAAAACATCGAATCGATCGTTCGCTTTTTATTCTACTATCGTCGTTTCTTTAATCAATTTGAATCGACGAATTTTATCGATATAAAATTAAATATTATTAATTGTTATCGGGATAATTATCACGTAATAATTGCAATTGTATTATTGTATGATACGTATATACCGGCGATTATAAAAGCGTAGTGAAATTAAGAAAATTGGGCAGTGATCTATTTTCTACGAATTAGAGAATAGATTACATTTATTTATTTATTTATTTCTTTCTTTTTATTTTTCACTTAGACTACATTATTATATTAACCGGTTCAATTGTACGACGTAAAGTTTTTATTAAGATATTATATTAAGGAAGATATATATATATATAAAAAAAGAAAAAACAATAGGTACAATACAATAGACGTTTGCGATAGTATAATACAACAGACGTTGGTAATGACTTAATTATCCTAATTTACGCAGTAAATTGATTTTTTTTTCGTTATATTATTCGCTTATACTCTACTCTTGCAATTACCGGCTCGATTATATAAAATGATAATTTTATCGAGATTCGACATTAAACCAAACGAAATAAAAAATAAATAAATACATATATAGATAAATACATATATATAGAAAAAAATAAATAAAAAAAAGTATTCGGATACAGTATTCCAATTTCCAAGGAACATACTTGTAAATATTCAAATAACTTAAGATATTACGGGAATATCGTGGAAGCGTCAGAAAATCTTTCTATGAATGATAAATACTTTTTCAAAAGGTGTATTTCCCCATTCGGTAATACGTTCGATAGCCAATAAATTGGAGTGTTCGGTGATCGGGAATAGGAATTCCTGATTGGTTAGCGGAACCGGCCAGTATGTAAGAGTTAGAGGTTTCGTCTTCCATTGTCACAAAGGGTAGAGAACGAAAGAGAGAGAGAGAGAGAGAGAGAGAGAGAGAGAGAGAGAGAGAGAGAGAGAGAGAGACCGTGAAAACCGAGAAGTCCCATATGATGATGAAACTTGTAATGAAATCTTCTGATGACAACCGAATATTAGGAAGAGAAGAGGAGAAGAGTGATAGAGTAATATACATGTGAAATCAATAAATCGAAGTACTGGAGTGGTCAGAACCGATGGAAACTCGACCGGAAATGGAACAGGATATCATCAGGATCGTCGGGTGAACCAATCACTTCCTTATCGTTTTCCAATAATGTATAACTATTGTACAAGAGAAGGAGAGGGTGAGCGTGAGAGAGAGAGAGAGAGAGAGAGAGAGAGAGAAACAAAGACAGAGAACAACTCGCGAAGGGTAGTAAAAACCGATTCTCTTTTCTTCGTTTCGATCTATCCTATAATATTCCTCGAAGGTGTCGAAGATTAGACGAGAATACTGGCACCCTTTGTATTTATTGGAAAACAAGGGCGGTTTGGTAGCAGGGTAACACGAGGCTAGAGGGGCTGAATTTCAACCCCTGCAAAGGTCACGTTTCCTCGGGATCTGCCCTAGTCAATGTGTAACACTATACCATAGTCATCATCGACCGGATTTGCGTGTACGAACTCTCTTCCTCTTTCCCCCCGGCCCCTCTATGAATATATATTTCGTTCGTGCGACAGATGTTGAGTTGCTTTTTCAAATGGTCTGTACCATCCGGTCATTCGATCGGCCGTCTTTTAAAATCGAACGAATTTTGACTTCTTGTTTCTTTACTTTTTTTTTTTTTTTTTTTTAAATGCTACGGATTAATTCATTTGAAGTGCTTAAATTATTCGTGAAAATCATTGAAGTCGTATAGGCTTTGAAGTACTTTCTTTTATTTTTTTTTTCTTCTACTTTTAACTACCCCTTTTTCATGCACGAATAGTAATGATTGCGAATAAAATATGATATTTGTGTAATCGATAAACCTCAGAGAGTATAAAGTAAAAATAGAAAGAGAGAGAGAGAGAGAGAAGGAGTGAGAGAGAGACAAAGAGAGAGTGGCAGTGCGCAACTCGAGTCGAAACAACCCCAAAGAAAGAGAGAGAGAGAGAGAGAGAGAGAGAGAGAGTCAATCGAAAGGGGGATTAATTTGCTCCAAGCTGGTATGTTCTCCTGGCAGGGTGGCGCGCATCGGCGACGCTTCATCCCTCGAAAGGAGTCCGTAGAAGAGGGTTGCACGCGTCTTTCACATACGATCATCTCCAGTTACGACTCGAGCCTTCGAAGCTTTCTCATCAGGGTTGCTTCTGACTTCTCGTGAATCGAGTACTTAAGCAAGTTGACGTCTCATCGAGGACAGGATTCTATGGGGTACGAGTTGGTAACGTAACACTACGCAACCCTACTTCCCCATCCCCATTTTACCACCTATCAAACCGCCCTTCGTTCGAATCCATAAAAACGAACGGAAGGGTGATCGAGAGAGGACTTACGTTTCTTTTTTATCGGCTCTCGCGAAGCAACGCTTGCGCGCGAGCATTATTGGCAAAAGGGGATGAAAAGGTGAGAGAGAGAGAGAGAGAGAGAGAGAGAGAGAGAGAGTAGATGTTATATTTTCGCTCCGTTTTTCCTTTCGTTTGAAACGTTCGAACGTACATTCATTGTGCTGGCATTGATCTCTCTCGAAAGTGATAATTCAAGTTCTTTTCATATATACATATATATAAATACACACACACACACACACACATGCATATATTAATTCACTCTGTGTGTGTATATATATATATATATATATATATATATACAGGGTGAATTTTTTCAATCGAAACTAGAAAGAAATAGCAAAAGATAGCCGAAGGTAGCAGATGACACCCGAAGATACCCGGAGGAGACATAAAGTACCCAAAGAAGTCTGACAAAATCGCATACAAAATCTCCCAAAAAATCGCAGGACCAATCCCCCAGACAAAATCCTAAACTAAATCCCGAACGAAACCTCAGTATAAATCCCAAATAAAATAATAGATAAAAACGTGGTCTCAACCGCAGGAAGAACCTAGACTCCAATCCGACCGAGTTAAGTTGATCCGAGACAGGCCGAGCTCTGTCAAGACAAGATTATCTGAGCAGAACCGAACCGATCAAATTCGATCCTCGCTGATTCTTTCCTGCTTGCAGATCCGATCTTATTCAGACTTATTCGATCTTATTAGGTCCTATTCGATCCTATTCGATCCTATTCGATCCTATTCGATCCTATTTATCCTATTCGATTCTATTTATCCTATATTTGGCCTTATTCGATTCAATTGGATCCTGTTTAGTCCAATTCGATCTTATTCGTTTCTTCTCGATCCCTATTTGTTCCTATGTGGTCCTTTAACGACTATTTTTTTCTCAATTCTATTCGATTCTATTGGAATCTAAATAATATAAATGATAAAGTATATAGCACATTTTACTTCGTCAGTATACCGTTGCTTACTGTCTTTCTTGTCAACGTACTGTTTTGCGTATTCTCTTCACACACACACACACACACACCCTTGTGTGTTTTGTCGATTGATACTACAGAAACGGAGACACAGACGGTGTGAGATACGAATCATTCTTGAAGCTATACAACGTAATATGATCAAAATAATAGATTATATATATATATATATATATACATATATATATATATATATATATATATATTCTTATGTATGTAATAATAAGTTTAAAGTACACATACTTTCGTTCAGATTATTATTAAAATCTATTACTGGAGTCTATTAACATATTTTTTTATGTTAATTATGGAATATAATTTCAAATTAATTTGAATAAAAGAATAGAGTAATAATAATAATAATATAAAGCGGTATATGCAATTTAATTTGAATAAGTTGCTACGTTTCATTCTATATATTTCTCCTATACAGGGACAAAATCTACCCTGACCCACAACCCTCTCCAGTAACCCTCTGACCAATTCTGCTATCCGGATATTTTGGTTTACTTGCCAGCATCTATCCACCCAACCGCATTCGCTCGCTCTTTCAACCCCTCGAGTCGAGAAACTCTCTCTCTCTCTCTCTCTCTCTATATATATATATATATATATATATATATATATATACATACATATATATGTGTGTGTGTATATAAATATCTGTATATACATATATACATATGTATCTCATTTCTTTTATTGATATAATATAGTTTAATAGAATAATACTTTGTACGAAGGTGAACAAAAGATAAAGTTTTTTATTCCTTCGTTGATTATCTACCATGTTATATTAATACTAATCAAAAGGTATGACTGGATAACACGAATGAAAACCAATATAAATATAAATAAAAAAACAAATTAGACATACAAAAAAAGAAAATTCTAAAAAGATGGCTATACCTTCAACCACCATAAAAGATAACATTAAAATCATCCCTTAAAACGTTATACACAATTGAGTTCCTAATCTCCTGTTAGAAAAAGCCTCGAGCAATTCTAAATCAAAGACGACCCCATGATTGGCTAATATAATTCCCTGATATTTAAGCAAAGATCCGACTCACCCCCGAAATTTGTCCAACTCTTGTTTAACTTCCTCTAACTTATGACAGCCTGTTAGAACATTCCGCGTTTTGGCCTCCGAAGACGAGACTCATAAATTTGACGAACCGAACGAGTCTTCTTCGACAGCTACCAATTCAGACAATCGATATATACATATATATATGTATGTATGTATGTTTATGTACATATGTATATCGAATCAGAATCAATATTCTCGATGCTGAATGAAGGAAAAACAGTAAGGAAAGAGAGAGAAAGAGAGAGAGAGAGAGAGAACTTGTTGGTCCAGGAGATTGCTGAGAGACTTGAATTCCTTGCTCGTTTATGTTACCCTAGTAACAAGATACTGAAAATCATCTCGTGACCTGTACTAACTGTTATGAAAAGACAGAGACACGACACGACACATCTTCTATATTTCTCCAATGACCTATATTCCTAACTGACTTCGTACCTTTTTTCTTTTTCTTTCTTTCCTCTTTATTTATTTCTTTTATTTTTTATTTTTATATCTACTAAATACTTCATATCAGGTAATAACGAAGGATATAATTAATTAATATTATATCCGTATCGTGTGTTTGAGATCTAATTGATTAACGTCGTCACTGCGAAGGAATAATTATACTAAACCAACCGATTACGTGGGAACTTAAATAAACTTATTGTTTAGTTTGACGTGATTAGAAATCAGTGTTGACTTTTGCAATTAGATAAATACTTGGAATTTCAAGTGACAGATAACGAAGATCAATGGCTGATTAAATTAATCAAATCGATAATGCTGATAGACGAGAAAGAGACCTACTTATCTGTTATGCTATCTCACTCAACAGATTCTGAACATCATCTCAAGTTGTGATCCGCTCCTACAAAAATTTTGATCACCTTTCTCTCTCCCTCTCTCTCTCTCTCTCTTTCTCTCTATTTCTCTTTCACTTGGACAATTCTAAATGATTTCAAATTCTATCGTATAAAATTTCCTATCCATCTTTCTAAATAAATATAAAATTATTTACCGTTCACGAACATTATTATCATAAGTATCTAAAAATTATTCAAATATCGTTATGTACGAATAAAAAAAAAAAAAAAATAAAACAAAAAAACAATAATTAATTAAAAAAAAAAATACTAGCGGACAAAAACATTGTAATATTATAAAAATGCTCGAAGCCTATAAACGCAAATAATCTGTTGTTTTCTTTTTTCATTAATCAGTTAGAAGCCATCTAATTAAACAGATACGCTCTTATTTATAGTTAAGAGACTAGCACTCTCAGTAAACCTAACGTATTACTATATACATACACGTATGTATTCACACGTAAGCCAATGTTTCTGCGACCTACTCGCTCTCTTAGCAGCCTGATCAATCGGAAGCACAAAAGTGAGTGGTGAACAAATGGTAGACCGATAACGGCCACGTAATAGCAACAAAGAGAACGAATTTCACTTACACTTTCATTACGTTTTTCTATCTTTCCGAGTTTCTTTCTCTTTCGAACATTCTCATTCCCCTTCTCTTTCTCTTTCTAACATTCACATTCTCCTTCTCTTTCTCTTTCTCTTTCTCTTTCCATCTTTCAATATTTCTTTTTCTTTCTATCTTTCACTATTTCTTTCTCTTTCTCTTTCTCTTTCTATCCTATTCATTTTTCTTTCTCTTTCTAACATTCTCATTCTCTTTCTCTTTCTATCTTACTCGCTTTTTCCTTTCCTTTCCATTTTACTGAATTTTTTTCTTCCCCTTATCCCAATATATTTATTTATTTCATGTATAATCATTGATTTCTTATTCAAATCATATTAAACCAATTAATTAACCAAAATTACGAATAAACGCGAAATTTTAAAACGGGAGTGACTAAAGTCACCGACGGGATACTGTGAGCATGCGACGATAGTTGACTATAGTCATTGTAGGTAACGAAAGGGTTAAATACGGATGGTACCATTCGTAAAATTCCGTAAGTAGGACACATCGGAATCATGGCACCACGTCGATCTAACAATCGATCGTTACATCAAACAGGAATTACATTTAATACAGGGCTTTAACAATAACTCAAGAAATAATATGCGACGACCATAATTAATATACTACACCGTTTAAAGAATATTCTTCTCGTTCGTTGTTCACTGACTAGTTCAAAGGAATATAAACGTTCCAAAAATCTTATCATTGAAAGTTATTTCATTAGAACTTTGGTCAATCAAACTATATCGATGGAAACAGCGTGAGAAAGAAAGAAAGGTAACGATATATTAGATTACAATGGACGCCGTTATTGGGCACACAACAATTTTATTCTCGATTTAAAATTTATCTTCTTGTCTCTCTCTTATGGATTATTAATTTATTTTTTTTCCTTTCGAAAAAAAAAAAATCAAAAGAAATTCAAAGAGAAAGAAAAGAAAAATCAAAGAAATCAATTCTTTGCGTATATATTATACTTAATGACTACGTTGTGCAATAAAAGAAATATTATAATACATAGATAAATTTCAGAAATAACAAATGCATACCGATATTTTTAGTATATCCATATGTATGCATTATGATTATGCATTAAAAGCATTTTCATATAATTTTGCCCAAAGTGGTATTCTTTCTCCTAATAAATGTCTGTCCATCTTCAGATCTTGATTGATAAGAATATATTTACATATTTCTTTATTTTTGGGTTCCCACTCAATAGTAATGTCTTCGTCTAGCTTAGAAGTTGGATTTCTGAAAAAAAGAAAGAGAAAGTTATTAGGTTATTAGAAAATTAATATTTCGTATTAATTAATTAATTACTTACCCGTCTTTCGCAAAGTTTGTCCACAATTTAGTGATAATTCGTGTTATTTTCTCCTCGGGTGAACCAGGATTAGGTAAATTCTTTAAGTAATTCGAATAAAATTCGTAACCTAATTCATCTCCATGGGCTACGCCTACAAATTTATATATATTATTTGATATATTACGTTTTATTTTGATATAATTAAAAAGAAATTTACAATTTGTTTAATTATTACATACCCATTGCAATGTTTGACATATTTTTTATGATACCGAATGGATTTTCGTATTCAAATATGTATTGATAAACTGGTGCTGTGTTTCTATTAGTAATATAATTTAACGTGAATGTAATTCCAGTAGTAAAATAAGCATCAGTCAACATCTGAAATGCAAAAAATTTTGTCAGACAATTTTCATTTTTAAACTTTCAAAATCAATATGTAATTACCTGCGTAAGTTCTTTTTTGGTATCCTTGGATATATCTTTGCCATGAAAATAGAATTCCTTCATAGAGTCAGCTAATTGTTTTCTCTGAACAGGATCGGTTATGTTTAAATCATAAGGTAGGAAATTTTCGAAATGTTCGTTTAAATATTCAGCATTTGGCACCATCACTGAATAAAAGAATCAAATATCGGTAAAATTCATTTTGTCAGATATCTTTTATCATAGATTAACAATGTATTAATGAGAATAATATTCATTATATACATACTTTCTGCAAAGGAATGACCTTCTTGTAGCATAACACCACCCATAATCGGTACATTAGCAATTTTGCCAGTTTTAATAAGAGTCCAGGGATCAGTTGGTAGGAACACATCCTGACCAAAGTCATTTTCAACTGATGGTACAAAAATATCTAAATGTCCATTCATCGTATTCTATGACATGGAAAAATACACTAATTGAAATTACAGATTATAAAAGATTATGCATCTATTCTATTTCCGATCACGATTACGATAAAACAGATTTCAAATAAAAATAATAATACATATTTTTGTAGAAATTTTAATTAACAATAAGATAATTACAATATCGTTCATCATTTGTTGGGTCGCTATAATTATATCGCCTGCCGAAAATTCGGCGAGTTTGTTGACCAATTCACCAGTATCCTGGGTACGAATACCAAGTGTCTCGCCCAATTTGAAAGCCATTTCTTTAGGTTTATATTCTATTGACCATGGATTCAATATCGATCCACTTTGTGAAATGACACTATTGAACAATCCTGAACATAAAGAAATTTTGTTGGCGTTTTATCTTTCTATTATGATATTAGAATGTTACCTTCTGACATCGGTGACAACATGTGATATTGGCCAGAGGAACTACCTGAGCTGTGACCAAATATAGTGACTCTATTCGGAGATCCTCCAAAGTAATGTATGTTATCTTTAATCCACATAAGTGCCATCACTTGATCCTTCATACCAGCATTTCCAGGAGCATGTTCATCGCCAGTGTTCAAGTAACCTAATGATTAAGAAACATACCTTATCCGTTTCTTCGTCCTTATGAAATGTATTTACCAATAGCACCGAGTCTGAAGTTGAAAGTAACAATGACGACATCTTGTTCGATGAGAAAATCTGGCCCATAAATATCATCTCCGAATCCTGTATTCCAGTTGCCACCAGGAATCCATACCATTACAGCTTTATTAGCATCTTTGTTCATTTCTGGAGTATGAACGCTAAGATAGAGACAGTCCTCGTCGCCTACAATCTTTTGTTGCACCATGCAAAAGAATGGACAGAACGCACGATATTTGGTAGCATCGTAAACACCTTCCCAAGGATCAGCAGGTTCCGGCGTCTTTAACATACAATTTTGTCCAATTGGTTTCAGAATGACGTTCAAAGTTTGATCGATGATTCTCTTCTAGCTTATTTTTTTCTTTTTTTTTTTCATTACCCTAAACTTATCGACTCCAACGTTAGGCTTTGCATATGGTATTCCTTTGAAACTGTAATACGGCTTATTATGCCATGCTGTATTCAATTTGAGACCCTTTAATGGGCCCTGAGGAATTTCCACTTGAACTTCTTCCTCAGCAGTAACCCAAACAAACGCCACTAAAGCAGATAGCACCAACTTGATCAGCCACATGTTGAGTGTCTGAGATAATCCTGCCTGTTGGCTGAACGTTTATAGCTTCTGTCTGGCATCAGTAGCCATTAAAAAAAAAAAAAAAAAAAAAAAAGAAAGAAGAAGAAGGAAAACGAACAAATTAACTATACTGCATGACAATCAGAAGCGTGCATCGGCCTCGTAATAATATGCTACGCGTTTTATCTAACCGAGGAACAATATTGTATCAAAAGTTTTTTTTTCTTTTTTTTCTTTTCAAAAACTCTCTCGTGATCTATCTAAATTACGATGTGAATTGTTAGAATAAATTATGAGCGTCGGATTTCCTGGCTTATCGTTCCGAGCATACTTCTTCCTGAATAATTCGTTTGCAAATTCGATTCTTCCGGCTTTTTTAACTCAATTTTCGTTTCTCTCTCTCTTTCTCTCTCTCTCTCTCTCTCTCTCTCTCTCTCTCTCTCTCTCTCTCTCTCTCTTTACCCTTTCTTCTTCTGCTTAAAGAAGGAAAGAAGATCTTCCAAAATTAACAAATTCTCTCTTATGCTCGAACTTTCGGAAGTTGATAATTTTTCCATGAAAAAATTCTTCTCCTATTACAATCTGATGGATTTAATGAAAAGGATGCGTAGAAAGATATGATTTAGGATAACTAGCACGATGAGGATTATATGGACGATCAACAGAGCGTACACAAAAAACAAGTCACGTAACAAATTAGAGACGCGTTGCATACTATTTCGAGAACAATCATATCGTATCGTACAAAAACATAAGAAAAATTTCATAATAAGATTACATAGATACATACTATGATAGATCCGAATCATCATTCTTGTTTTATTATTATTTTCTTTTTAACCACGAAATCAAAAACGATTTAGGAAAATGTTGTCGGTTCTTTTCATGACTCAGTTACACACACACACACACACCACGTATACAGCTCCTGTGGAAAACTTCGTAACTCTGATCCTAAAGAATGACTTGATTCTTTTTTCTCATGATTTGCATTCTTCTTTCGTTTATACTGCTTTTTGTCCTTTTCCTTTCGTAGAGTCATTCCCGATCATATCTTCGTACGAAATATTAATGTCATTGATACTCCATAAAGATGATCTATGAATCGTTAGTATATGTATGTGAACCCTAGATTGAAGATCATTAAACAAATTTTTTTCTTATGCTCGCATAAATTTTCCGATGATGAGATAATACACGGATGGTGTTGAGATACGAAAAAACATGTGGGAACATTTTCAAATGATCATTAATTACTTCACATTTAATATTTACTTAATTGTATAATAAAGTGTCATTCTTATTATTACCACAATTAATCGATAATCAATACTTTATCTTACATTTCGATTTGTTCGATATAGAAATTTTATATAAAAATCATAATCGATGAAAAATAACATTCCGAAATGTAATAATATCAAAAATAATATATCTAATATTTAATAATATAATTTATATTAAATATATAAATGCAAATATTAAATGGTTATAATGAATTATTTTTAACAATACATTCAACCTGGGGGCGTAGCTCAGATGGTAGAGCGCTCGCTTAGCATGCGAGAGGTACCGGGATCGATACCCGGCGCCTCCAAATTTTGTGGTGGAACTTAGATTCTTTTTTCTTTTTCATTACAAAATTTTTTTTTACTTCAAATTAGATAATTAAAAAATGATTTGAACAAAATTTAAATAATACAGAATTTATATATTCTTATAGGTTTGACAAAGTTACAGAGAAGCCCAGAATTCTTATCTTACAATTACAATGGAGCCAAAAGATCTTATTGTCCTCTGAGTGTACATATCGGTAATCAGCCTGTTAACAGAAAGGATACATCTTTAAGATTAAGACAATTAAGATCTGAAATGGTCCGAGTTGCATCGATCGAAACAGCACCACTGCATGGTTACATTGTAACGTCGGATGACGAACATCAGGTAATATTTTTGAAATTAGGCATATGATATAACAGGGTCGACGATAAGTCTCCAAATGGGTCAAAGGATATAAATGATATTAAAAATCAGTTATCTGTTTTCGAGACTTTTGGAGTTAACTTCTTTTCTATTTTCTTTTTTTTTTTTTGTAAATTGTAAAACTATAAGCCCAATTACAAGCTTAGTGAATCTCGAATAAGAATAATTGATTTTTAATATTATCTAGGAACTTTTGGTACATCTTGTATATTGATTAGAAAATTGAGATCGTTTTGATTAAAAAAAAAATGTAATTAATACATTCTCAAATATTTTTTTTTTTTAATTAGCAAATAATCTTTCAGACGCGAAGTTATATTACTGATGGCCGCGATGGTCCATTGGAGGTATCACAATTGTCAAATTTATTTGATAATTGACATGCTTCATTTGATGTCTGTTTAACTTCATTTTATTTCCGTATAGCTAGAAATTTTTCAATATGCTTTTGTCAATAGTTGTTTTTTTTTTATTCAAGTTGAAAAAGCTTAATGTATTTTTTAATTAGATAAATGTTATAACTTTACGATATTAACAAAAGACGAATATAAAAAGTGTAGAAAGATAAATATTGAATGCAGTGGCCTAATCTTACTAAACTGACATAAATTATATTCAAGATTAATTATTTCTTTTTTTAAATGATACAATATTGCTGTTCGTCTTTCTTTTTTTTTTAATAGAGCGAAACTGTCGATCCAAGAGACATGAGAAGGGAATTTTTAACCGGATTTTATGGTAGTGCCGGAGACGCAGTTGTAACATTAGGAAAAGCTGCTCTGTGGACAGATGGAAGATATCATCTGCAAGCAGATTTAGAACTCGATTGCAATTGGATACTTATGAAAAGAGGACGAAAGCCTGTAAGTAAATCTTATTTGTATCTTATAAATATCAAGTTATGATTTATTACGATTTTATTCACACAAATATTCCATATCGTATCGTACAAAAAAAATATATATATATATATTCTGGTTAGTGTTTCTATTTTAGTCATTTTTACACAAGCTTATGTACACGTACGTCTTACGCATACAAATGTAGGCAGAATTAATTCCTGAATCGAACACCAGATGGCAAATCGTTTCTCATAAGTAAAGCGGTACCTCGTCGTCTAGACATGAGACTCTGGGAGCGAGGAAAGTTAAGATCATACTTCACAGGATCATTTCTGTAGTATATCTTCGGATCTGCTCTGCGAAACGCTGAGTTGATGCAGCCACGATGACGAGGCATAGCTCTTTTCCTTGAGCGTGAGAACGGCTCACGATCTGACTTTCTGGTTAGATCGTAGTCATCGATGATCGTTCACTCTCCTTACTCTGTAGGGGGAGCCATGGGAAGTAGGGCTTTCTGAGTGGTCCCACTTAATGAATAAAAAAAAACATAAATAAATTTTCTACAGGTATTATTTTTATTAACACGAAAACTATTTTTAGTTTTTCATCAGATAAGAGTGTTAATTTCTTTTGATGGAGCAGATTATTTTTTTCTAAGATTCGTATTAACACCATTTCACTACGGGCGGATTCTTCGCCGAGGTTACTTCCGGCAGTACGGCGTGTTTCAACGAAACAGTGCACGTTGTGCACTCGACCGATCGTCAGCGTCGCGTCTACGCCTCCCTCATCTTTAGCGGGAGCGTCTATAGTCGCTCGTAGTAATATCTCAGTGGCATCACATGGAGAACGACTGTAGTCGCCCGTAGTAGCGTTAGGGTTCAAAAGGAATTTGTGTGTACATTTGCCTTTTTATATGAGATTGTACATGAAGAGAAAATTATGAAGTAAATCTATAATATGATGGAGTTGGATAAAAAAGAATTCTATTATGATATTGTGCGTTTCGAAATGTTTTCGTAAGTTTATATTGTCATAAAAGAGATTATTTTTTAATATCGTTAATAACAAAATGTTTTTATATACTTTTTTATATATTTTTTTTTTTATATATTTTAGATGCACACATGTTAAGTCATATGTTCTTATTTATACTTATTCTGTATTATATTATATTATTATTAAACTCTTTGAGGGCTGAATACTCCTGGCACAGTAACAACCGCGTGGACGGCGCGTGCCTACTGTTCGATCGTTGGGGAACGGAAACTTTTTCCGCTAATATTAACTCTATCGATCTAATATGCAAGGCGCGCGCAACTACTTGAATAATATAATAAATTAATTATTTTATTTGAAATATTAATAAAATGTAAATCACATCTTAACTTGAAATTATATCTTAAACGCGAGAAAGTCGATACAAATTGATAAACGCATATATGTGTCTATAGTCTACAGCGATAGCTTTCACTAAACGCATATATGGATTCATGGCACTCGAAGGATTGATTGCATATACGCATAGAGACAGTCTAAAAAAACATTTTATAAAAATAATTGCAAATATATATGTTATCAATCAATACGCTGTTATAAATGTATATGGAATGCGTTTTGTCACGCTTCTTCGTTAATGTAAAATTGTCAGCGCAAATGGAGTTTAATCATAGCATTTTTTTTAATTATTCGAATATATTGAAACTGGAGATGGGATTGAAATACATACCTTGCAACAATAATACGAATCTATTCCGTTAATTTTATTTCAGTAACAATTTACTACAGAGTAGTAGTATTCTTATATAGAGTATTATATAGACCAATTGGAAGATTCGCGACTTTTATTTTTTTATTTAAAATTTTTAAATATCTTTCTCTTCAAGAATGAAATTTATACATTCAAAAATGTATATATATATATATATATATATATATATGTTGTTCTGCCCAACCACATAGTAGGTACTTGCAATAAAAAGATATAATTAATACCAGGAAAAGATTTAATCGGAACATTAAAAAAAAAAAAAAGAAAAAGAAAATAAATATATCGGGTACAATGAGACCTCAAAAATTTTAAAACTTCGAAATAAACTTTCCCGAACATACAAGGTATTTGCCATTTAGTTTATTTGGACACTAGATGGCAGACACCATAAAGCGTTTCTCACAACTAAAATAGTACATTAGGTTCTAGACATGAGACTCGAGCAATAGAAAAAATTAAGATCATACTTCACAGGATCATTTCTGTAGTATATCTTCGGATCTGCTCTGCGAAACGCTGAGTTGATGCAACCATGATGAGGAGATATAGCCCTCTTCCTTGAGCGTGAGAACGACTTACGATCTGACATATTAGTTAGGTCGTAGCCATCGATGATCGTTCGCTCTCCTTATTCAGTAGGGAGAGTTTTGGGAGGAAGGGCTTTCTGAGTGGTCACTTTAATAAATAAAAAACATAAAACTTTCTTAGGAAATATATATATATATATATATATATATATATATATAGAGAGAGAGAGAGAGGTTATATCACTAGGATTTTTTTAATTATACTATTTCGTTGAAACAGAGATGAGGTGAGAAAAAATTTCGGTACCTATGTCAAGAATTTTAAACTTCGAAGAAACTCTTCGAAGCATTCGAAGTAGTTGTCATTTGTTTTTAGATGGCAGACCCATAAAAAGAACCGTTTTTCACAAAATTATAGTAATACATTATATCGTTTCTAAACGTGAGACTCATAGAGAGAAGAAAATTAAGATCATACTTCACAGGATCATTCCTGTAGTATATCTTCGGATCTGCTCTGCGAAATGCTGAGTTGATTCAACCACGATGATGAAATGTAGTTCTCTTTCTTGATCGTAAGGACGATTAATCTTGACTGCTCTAGCAAAATACAGACACCAACCTGCAATAAAGCAGTTAAGATTGATGATCACCGATGATCGTTCAACTCATTTTACTCAGTAAGAAGAATATCGAAAGTAGATCATTCTTGAGTAGTCCTTTCGTAAATAAAGCTTAAATATAAATAAAACTTTCTCGAAGAAATTATCCTTAAAGTAGACCGAATAAATTATCTACACGTTCATCGAAGTTGGAAGAATTTTTTACAAATTCCAAGTTGAATGAATTTTATCTTCAAATTTTTAAATCTAACAAATCTTCTTCAGATTCCAATATAGAAGTTATTTCTCATAAAATTACTAGTTGGAATAATACTCAATTAATTAATACGCTAACAAAATACTAATTATATGGTGTATTGGTATACTCGTAGATCCCAACGATAACCGAGTGGTTGAAACATGAATTTCAAAATCGGCCAAATATTCGAATAGGTGCAGATCCGAAGTTAGTACCTGCAGCAATATGGGAAGCTTGGGAAAGTGATTTAGGTATGACAAAGCACAAGTTTTCCCTTTAACTAATTTCAATATAAATACAAATCATCCCAAACAGATTGAAATAATTATATGAATAATATTTCTTTTTTTTTAATCAAAATTTACCCTGTTCCTGTATTTAGTGAATACATCCATAAGTTTGGTAGCAGTTCGAAAAAATTTAGTGGACTTAATCTGGCAAGTGGGACGACCAAATTACAATCCTTACGCAGCATACCCACTGAAAGACGAATATGCAGGGAGATCATGGCAGGAAAAAATTAAAGATATAAGATTGGAGATGAGTCTTGCCAAGGCCGATGCTCTTGTAGTCACAGCATTAGATGAAATAGCTTGGCTATTCAATATTCGAGGATACGATCTACCTCACACTCCTGTTCTCAGATCCTACGCCATCGTTACGCAAGGATCTCTTCATCTTTATGCATCCAAACATAAACTATTGCGATCCGTCGATACGCATTTAAAAATGGACTCTTGCTTTCACGCGGATTGCGTCAAGTACGATGTTGTCTTATGTAAATATTGCGAATAATTGTACAAACAATGAGCCAAATATAAATAAATAAATGTCATTTTAGATGGCACAATGAAACGTATATTTGGGATGATTTAAGGACAATGTCTCAAGCATGGAAGAAAATTTGGCTACCAACACCATGCGGATATGCCCAAGGAGCTTCGAAAGCAATATATTCTTCCGTACGTTCTTTTTCTCTTTTCTTAAAAATATTTCTAATATTAATAGTTAGATACTAAGAGAATGATGGGAAGAGATAGAAAAAGCCTGAATTGTACTAAGAAAGAGATTTAGACCGGATAATACTAGGCAAAGGTACACCTTCTTCGACATGTTACCCTGACACGAGAGAACTGCTTGAGCTTAGCTTGATCTCCACGTGACGGACTAACACACACCCCATAGATAAAGTCTAAATAACGTGTAAATGTGTTTAGTCCATCCACGTGGCAGGTAGTAATTATCACATAAAAAGGAAAAACGTATACGCATATTCGACCAAAAGCTGACACGTAGATCTCACGTATATACTTTGATATACATTTGTACATTTGATAGAGTTCACACTTTCTCGGTCTTATAATATCCGGAGTCACGAGACGCTTTGGCGTTCATGGTATTAGGAATTGCATAGAGTATATCTATATGTCCATGAGTTCGCTAGAATTATTCTCGTAGCTCTATAATATTGTTTTTTTTCCGAAAGTATTGTAAAAATATACATATAAATTTACATGTACATATAATTTGATCGTTCAGATACCAGCTGAGAAACGATTACCAAAACCATCGCCTATAATTGATTTAAGAGCGGTAAAAAATGAAATCGAAGCTGAAGGCATGAGAAAAGCCCATATCAGGGATGGCATGGCTATGTGTGATTTTCTTGCTTACATGGAAGAACAAATATCGTTAAATTCTGAGGGATGGGATGAGATGCAAGTGTCCAGAGTAGTAAACGAGTTTCGTTTAGAGCAAGAACTTAACAAGGGTATTTCCTTTGCAACGATTGCCGCTTACGGTGCTCATGCCGCGTTACCTCATTACGAACCAATTAATTTAACAAATGTACCTATTGGGAAAACTTCGATGTTGGTCGTTGATTCAGGTGGACAGTATTTAGGTAAATTTCTATTACTATCGATCTTTATGTAATAATACATTTATAAGATAAATAAGTAAAATTTTGTTTCATACGCTTACAGACGGTACAACAGACGTAACGAGAACATTACATTTCGGAGAACCTACAGAAGAACAAAAAAAGGCATATACAAGAGTATTAATAGGATCGATACAGTTATCTTCTTTAATTTTTCCAAATGATCTGATGACCGATCAGATTGATGTATTAGCAAGGAGACCACTTTGGAGTACCGGTAACGACTACATGCATGGTACTGGTCATGGGATTGGACACTTTTTATCCGTTCATGAATGTGTGTTAAATTTTTAATCCCTAATACGAAAAACTTATTAAACAATTATCTCGCTGAACGAATTTTCTTTTTTAGCTC
Source organism: Dolichovespula saxonica (assembly GCA_911387935.1). Classification (NCBI taxonomy): domain Eukaryota; kingdom Metazoa; phylum Arthropoda; class Insecta; order Hymenoptera; family Vespidae; genus Dolichovespula; species Dolichovespula saxonica. The sequence goes on along the minus strand of OU426995.1, from coordinate 3,438,890 downwards.
CGATTAGTATATCGTATACAGGTGGTATGGCCGTTACATTAAAGCCAGGATTTTTTTTATCCAATGAACCAGGATTTTATAAAAAGGATGATTTCGGTGTACGTTTAGAAAATATACTTGAAGTCGTGACTACGAACATATCAGTAGGAATTTTTTTTATATTTTTCTACATATATTATTTTATTTTATTATATTATTCCATTGTTATTATTTTATCGTTTCAATAGAAAACAACAGGACAAACTTTCTTAAAATTTCGGGATGTCACTCTTGTACCATATGAACCTAAATTGATCGACTTTAATATGTTAACGCCAATGCACGTAAGTTATTCTCTTTGAATGGCTTATATTTTCAAGAAATCTTTACAACATTTATTCTTCGGGTTAAGGCAATGATATTTCTAACAGTCCTGCTTTAGTGTCCTTTGATCAGTGATATACATACTTCTAATGATATGCAGCGCCGGTGGTTAAATAATTACAATCAACGAATCAGAGAAGAGGTTGGCAGAGAATTAAAAAAACATTTAAGAATGAAAGGCTTTTATTGGATGATGGACAAGACGAAAGACATTCCTGAATGGGGTAAAGTCAACAAGGACATTCTTACCGCACGTTCTCATTCCAATTCTTCTGCATTCAAAGAGATTCATGTATTAGTGATCATTACTATGATTATCTACAATATTATTTTAAGTATGTAAACATATCTTTTTAATGGTCTTTATTATTTGTATTTATAAATATTATTAGATTATCACGTATCAATTGATATGCAACTTTTTACATTTCAGATTTTGCAACGTTTTACAGTTAATACAAAGGTTTATTCGTTGTTCTACTTAAAAAAAAAACCTTGAATATGTATATATATAAAATTATTAAATATAATATAAAACAAATAAAATATACATTCTATATTGGATTAGAAAAACGGATACATTAATTTGTGTCAATAATTGTAACATGACAATCTACACATATGATAGTACAATGATAATAGATATATTTAGAAAAAAGATGAAGACCTATATATTGTGTGTTCCATATGTAAAGTACAAGTACAATTGGACTGACTTTAATAAGAATTTTGATCAGTCTATAAAAACCTATGTGATTAGTTAAACTATTTATTGAAAGTTATGTTTAAGTATTACTATAATTTTACTGTGATACATAATTGAAATAAATATGTGAATATGTAAAATACATACATTTCTTCTCTGCACCTATATTTCATACAAAATAAATTATATTTACCTTCTATATCCTTTACAGCAATTATATATATCCTGTAACTCTATTTTGAATACAAAATGTTTGAATTTTCGAATATAAATGTTTGCTGAAAATCCAAATATGATGTATACTTAATGTCATATAACTCTTATTATAATTAAAAATAATTATATTTAAACACACATATTACCTATCAGTTTTATAGGTCACATATAATGTACATTTTAGTATAATTAATTTTATTAAATAATATACACTTCAGTAATTATATATTTTCTCATTTCTTTAATTTCTTTTGTTGTGTCTGTTGTTTTTTATAATTCTCTTGCAATTGTGTCAACCCTTGTATAGTAAATTGTTTCATCTTATCAAAAGAAGCTTTTACTTTATTATCATCCACACGTTTTGGTAATACTAATTGATACAACTTATAATATTCCAATAATTTTTCTATAAAAAATAGAAATGTAATATCGATGAAAAGTATAATATAATGAATTTAGAATTTTCTATTTATTAATAAAAAATTAATCTTACCTATTGTTTCTTTATCTAATTTATATTTCGCAGCTAGAATATCACTACTATTTTTAACAGAATCTTCCTTATGCTTGACAATAACTTGGAATATTTCTTGCAGAGTTAGTTTTCCTTTTGGAACAGAGTTTGGCATATAAAATCCATATTCAAAATCTTCTGAAGTTCTAGATTTAGGTAACGGTCTATCAGGATTTGGTTGATCCAATGTATTCATCTAGATAATTTCCAATAGTTATTTGCATTAAATGTTTAATATGAGAATATATCATAATTGTTAATAATTATACCTTTGTTTCTGTAGATGTTACATAAACATTTTTTAAATATTCATCTAGTTTTAGATCTTTTTTGTAATGATTTTTCAAGAAATCTGGATTTACTAAAAAATAAAAAGAATTTCTTTGAATTGCAGAATGAATAACAATGTTTCAAACCTAAATAAAACAAAATACATATAATTGTTTACTATTAACCTACATTCCTGAGCTACTTTCAATTGCTTTATTGCAGCAACAGTTTTAGGAGCAGGAATTGGCTTACTTCTTGAAATAACAGCATTCGCACGATTTTCTATGTTAAATCTACGCGTTCTTTGTTTTAATTTACCAACCAATCCACCCATCTTTTCGTATCTAAAATCTATTGAGAAAAGGAACGGTGATAATAACACAAAATATTAAATAAGAAAAAATATATTAAGAAGCGTATTTTCTTTTCTACTATATAAATGAAACGATATATATTACATTTCGACCAAAATAACAATCAGTTACAGTTAAAAACGATTTTGTAAATAAACTCGTAATTATTTCATATTATTATAAACTTTTCATTCAGCCCACCTAAGCGGCTTTAACACGTGTTCTGTGATCGAATAAAATGCCTTAGATGACATAATCAATGATTTGGAATTCGTACAAAACAGATCATAAAAAAAAATATTCAACGTTATTCTATTAATTTTATTAGCCAATAATATCTACTAAGTTAAAAATATTTATTTGTATATACATTTTTGATTTGCCAATATTTATTAAGCGATTGGCTGATACATGTATTCTATTAGTCGGTACGAAGACTACTCACAAATCTTTGACCAATTGTCGTTCACCTATACGGGAGCAATGTAAGGTGTGTTTAGGTACGCAGTGACGCAAGAAAAGACAGTTTCTGAGCGCGCTGTGAAATTATTCGGTTGTGAATGATTGTGAGGACGCGGCGGTTAGCAACGTACCGTATGTGTCGAAGTCCCGTTAGTTGTCTTTATCAAAGTTATTGTTTTCTTAAAACATGCCCGAGTGTTGTACAACTTGACAATAAAACGGCGTAAGAAAAGTTTGTAAAAAAGAATAAACAGTGAAAAAGGTATTCACTCTTTTCATGTTGTAAGCTTAACCGCCAAAAATTATAGATAGAAACGCCATCTTGTGTGCAGATATGTTGACATTTTAACATCGTTCAAGTTTACTGATTACTTTCTTTACAATATTATGCATTAATTGATACATATTTTATAACAGAAAATGATAAATATGTATATGATATTATATCTGTGTGTGAATATGTGATATTGTTTCGTTGATAACAATTAATGTTATTTAATCGACAAATGCAGTATTGTACTGTTTTCATTGACTGCACAGCAACAAGATGACACGTTTTGCCACACTTGTTTAGATTCTTAAGAAATCCAATTCTTAGAAATAATGGTGATGTTATTGAAATTCGTTTTAGGTTAATATCGAAATATAATCATGTTTTATGCACACTTTGTGTTAGCCAAAAAAGGGCCATTGGCCCGAATTTGGCTAGCTGCTCATTGGGATAAAAAGTTGACGAAAGCTCATGTTTTTGAAACCAATATTGAAAAATCTGTAGATGGTATTTTACAACCTAAGGTATTTCTCTCTGCATAATGTTTATGATATAAATAAGTACTAATATTTAGATATCAAACAATAATCAGCATACAGTAAATTCATTTTTTAATTATATTAATATCTTTCAATATATTATAGGTAAAAATGGCGTTACGTACATCGGGTCATTTACTCTTAGGAGTAGTACGCATATATTCACGTAAAGCAAAATATTTACTAGCTGATTGTAATGAGGCGTTTGTTAAAATCAAAATGGCATTTCGGCCAGGAATGGTTGATTTACCAGAAGAGCATAGAGAAGCAGCAGTTACAGCTATAACGTTACCAGAAGTGTTTCACGATTTTGATACAGCTATGCCAGAATTGAAGTAAATATTAATGTCACACAAGTGAATATTAATGGCATGCATTTGGACATCGTTTGCATTATTCTATTTTTTAGGGATGTTGATATTGAGGCACAATTTAGTTTAAATCAGTCCAGAGCAGAAGAAATTACAATGAGAGAAGATTATGGTAGTCTTTCCTTAGTAACACACGATCAAGGATTTGGTGATATGAGTTTTGATGCAGAACCACCTGAATTACTTCGTCACGCTGGTTCTATAGAGCCATCATTAGATCAGGTTCACTATTTATTTTTATAATAATAATAATAATTTAATATATTACTTTTAAGAAATTTCTTTTCTTCTATATAATGGATTAAATTAAATCAAATCTAGAGTCATATGCTATTCAGCGACGGGCCAGGTATAGAAACAACGCTGGAACAAAAAGAGAAAGAACCAGTTGCAGGAACATCAGCAGCTCCACAGGCTATGGATATAGACACACCAATTAGAGATGATGGTTTTGGTGGTCATCTTGGTCAAGATATTATATGTACGCATCCTAATTGTTTATGAAACAAATTATTGAATATAAACGATTATCAAATGAAAAATTATTTTTAGCTGGAGGTCTCTTTGAAGGAGGATTATTCGATGAAGCTCCAATGGGTGAAGTTCCTGTACCTGAAGTTAGTTCAATCGCAGAACAGCAAGAAGCTGCTGCGGCACCAGGAGCTGCAGTTTCTGTTCATGATGAATCCGAGGAAGATATGGGGGACCATTTTGGACCAGCTGCATCTCCAATGGGAGCAATGAGGTACTTATTTATTATATAATATCCAATGTTTTGAATACGTGAAATAATAATTTTTTTTTTTTTTTTAGCTCTGATGGTTCAAGGCCAGCTAGCCCAGCAGTAACAGGAGAAGAAATTGAAGGAAGAATTAGTGTTGCTAGTCGACGTTTTACGCCTGCTCCTCCAACTGCTCCCGAAGAACATCCAATGGATATAGCAGAAGAACCACAACCTATGCAAGATCAGACCACATTGTTACATGATGAAGAGGAGAGCTTTGCTCTTGCACCTGTAGATGCATCAGCGCTTAAAGGTTAAAATTTATAAATTAAATCATTTATAAAATTATCTAAATATTATATTACATACTCATTATTATATTATACTGTAGGTTTTACAAAAGCTAAAAGAAAACGTAAACTCATCGTTGACGAAGTAAAAAATATTTCTGGGGAAGAAATGAAAGCACAACTCTCTGATACTAGTGACATTGTAACGACGCTAGATTTGGCACCACCAACAAAACGTTTAATGCATTGGAAAGAAACAGGTGGAGTGGAGAAACTCTTCGCTTTACCAGGAAGACCGATACCAGCTCGTGCATTGTTCAAAGTAAAATAATCAAAAATTATAAAATTTGTCATTAATAATTTATATATCACTATATATATATATATATATATATGCAAAATATTTGTATTATTATCTAGAATTACCAACGACATTTAACGAGCAAATCTTATGATCACGAAGACTTTGGACGATTAGGAGTAGAAGAAGAAGGATTATCTTTGGAACAAATGAGGGATAACACTGAAGCAGATGCAGCTGCCTTTGAACAGAGTATTCTTAGTAAAAGAATGGCTCGCAAACGGAAAGCTCCACAAGAAGAAGAGGTAACGTTTTAACTTATATTATTTTATCTTATTTATTTGATTTAATTGATATTTTATTATTTTTCCTATAGCCACGACCAGCACCTCCACCACCAATGCCTGCTGTAGAAGTTAGTCAACCTTCAATCACCACCGAAGCAGTAGAAGTTCCAAGCATAGTTCCTCCAACTATTCCAACAGCTGAATCACCAGTTCCTCCTGAAGTAACATTGCCAGCAGAACCATCCATACCAGAAATTAGTGGTATTGCGCCTTCAGTTGAAACTACAGAAGTTCCTGTAACTCAATCAGAAACACCCTCATTGGGTTCAGAAATACCTCAAATACCTCCAGCTGAAGTTAGCTCCATTCTTGGAGCAGCCGAAGAAGAAGCAGTACCACCTACACCTGCACCTCCTACTGAAGACCCCATTATACCACCTACTACAATGCCACAGATGGAGAATATTGGTTACGATCAGGTATGACATATCTCAAAGTTGTTTATTTTAATTACTTTGATCATACAAGAAAAAACTAATATTATAATATATGTATATATATAGGCTCAACCACAAGTATCATATGTAGGCTATGATGAACAGCATCCACCTGCACACACGCCTGGTGCTATTTCTGAAAGAGGGCCAGCAACACCATGGAATCATGAAGATTATGAATTTCCTCCTTCAGTGGGACCAGTGAGTATTTTATATTTTCATTTTATGAAGAGTTCCATTAATTACATTTTATATATTGACACATGTAGCAAGAGGAACAACAAGTGGATGAAACCTATGAACAGTTTGAAGAACGTGTGCTTAATAAAAGAGCAGCACATATGTATCATGTCATTAAAAGTAAACTGGATACCAAAGACAGATTATCACTATCAGAAATGGCATATAAAAACAATCGTAAACAGGTATGTCCATGGATGTATTGTTTGTTAATTTAATGTTTATTTCTATTTTTGTAAAGGGCTTTTTATAACGTTACATTACCATCTTTCTACAGGCTGCACAAAAATTCTACACCCTCTTAGTATTGAAAAAGTTCCAAGTGTTAGAATTGAATCAAGAGTATCCCTATGCCGAAATCATAGTCACTAAAGGACCAAAATTCGAAAATCCTGCATTATAAAAGTATTACGTACTTTTAATTAATGTCATAACACATCTTGTCTCCAAACACTTCTAGTGAATGGACAAGGATATGTCATCTCAAAACTATAAAAGAGATGTGAAATTATATTGTCTACAATTTTGTGTAGATGAACTGTAAAAAGTGTATGCAAATATCTAGCATGTTGTCAAGATTCTGTAATATCCTGGGAGAATTTGAAGAGTGTAAATGTTCGACAAATCATGTTTTAACTTTGTAAATAACCGAAGAAATTAGCGAACGAGTTTAAATACGTCTATTGCGTATAGCTTTTATAAGGGGCTATCAACCGAACGAACTCAATTATTTTATGTGATATAAATCATTGGATGATAGAAACAAATCCTTGAATTACAGCATATAATAAATTCATTAAAATGTTAATTAAATATGTCTTATAAGAAGGTAAAGCGTTCATGGAACTTGGGTCACCACTTATGACATTCAATTGTGCCAATAAGTATTATAATCGTTTTTTTTTTTTTTTTTTTTTAATTGAGAAACTTCATCGAAAACTTAATGACACAGTTGATAAAAAGAAATAAAATAAGACGGAGATCCAAGTTCATATTCTAAATAAAATCAATTTCATTATACATAATTTCTTATCGGCATTTCTTCGTTTTTTAAAAATAATAGAATGATTCAAAGTTCCAGGAAATGATGCAGAAAGAAGGCAAAATGTGGTAAAGCTAATAACTTTTTGCAGTATTTGCAAATTTTCGCTTATCATAACATTTTCTTTTTATGAATATTTGATGCTCAAAAAAAAGATCAGGAAAAATAAATTTTTGTTTATAATACTTATATTTTAAGAGATAACGTGAATAGATATCAATAAAAAATAAAGTTAAAAAATGTCAACATAACATTTTTTTTTATATATCGGTTTATATATATGAAAATAGATCCAAATTATTACCAAACATACATAATTCTAACTAATATATCGGTTAATCAGGAATGCTATATATTGAAAACAAAATATCAAAACATTCTAACTTTTTACTTTTATATTAAATTTTTTTTTTTAGATGAGATTATTTTTCTAAACCATGTGTATTGTATAAGAATTATATTGCTATAAATCATAATTATCAAAGATCTACATAAAATATTATTTTCTAGACAAAAACAATATATTACATTAATTTAATTAATATACTGACATTATGAAAAAAAAAATAAATAAAAATGAGTTACTAATTTATTGTTGTATACCTATACTTTGTGCTACAAGGATGTTATATTCTAACAGAAAAAAAATATATTTTACCAAAATAACATAAATGATGCTAATTTGTTAAATATGATCATAACATACCATTGTAAATAAACATGAATTGTAATTGATATAAGAATATCTCTATAATCATCGATACACACATTACACCTGAAAAGATTTTTTAAATTGAGTAAATTAACTGCCACAGCCTGATCCAAACACTGTAGTATAAATAATTTCATTAATAATAATAATAATATATATATATATATATATATATATATATATATATATATATATATATTATATTATATTATATTAAATGTTTGCTAAGAATAAATATTTCTTTAATGATGATTTTATGATGTCGATTATCTGTAGTATGCACCAAATATCTTTTACAAGTCAATGAAAGTAACAATAATTGTTTTTTTTTTTTTAAACAAAATACAATCCTCTATAATTTGTTGGAGTAAACTTTGTATGACTTTTTTTTATTAAGTTTATGCACAATAAGATAATGAAGATCATAAAATCAGGCATTGTAGTCTATATTTTGGCTCCTAAAGCACATATCATATAACCCATTCGAATTTATACAAAAATCAAATTATTCTTTATATCAATGTTTATTCATTTTATTTAAAATGATTAAAAATGTTCTTCATACTAATTATACACACGAATCTAATAAAGTTGTGTTTCTTTATGTATATTTGCAATAATAATATGTAATACAGTACGAAATTGAGTATTTGCAGATAAAATGAATTAAATTATATACAATGCAGACATAACAACTTACACTACTGATATGAAAATTCAATAGAAATGATAGATTATATCCTTGATTAAAATCGCATAATAAGTATTGTTTATTAAAAAAAATTAAATAAAACAAAAAAATAAATAAAACTTATAATTCACATATGCAATAAAAAGATTAATGATAATTGTAAATCTTTTAATATCCTGTGTATATATGTGTATATATATATATATATATATATATATATTCAACTGATTAATTTTGTGTGTGTCTTACAATAATTAAAAGGAATATTTTAAAGAGCTGCATGCATGTAATTCATTAAAATGACAAATTAATTCCAATTCAATGCTGTGAAATTATATTAAATAATATACAAAATATGTTAAAAGTGACTGTTTCATATATGAATATGAAGAAAATCCATATCAAAAATACATTTGTTTTCCAATAATATTTCAAATATAATATTGCAAATAATTTTTTGTATTTTTTCTTTTTTTTTTAATTTCTTTCCTTATGCATTATTTACAATACATTTTTCATCATATCAAAATATGATAATAGTAGATGAATAGAAACTTTGAATATATAGAATTAATTTTATTCTATTTTATAAATCATTAAATCAATTTTACGAAATGTAGTTAGGAAAAAGCTTTATTTCCCTTAATATAATTATTAATTAGTACGCTCGAACAAGAATTAAGTATTTTTATGAAATGTGAACATAATACGTTATTTATTTGTAAATATATATGTTATGACAATGACTTAAAAATTATAATATTTTAAGTTCTTAATCAACACATGAGATGCATTAGTATAATGAAAAATTTGTGAACAAGATTTGCTGTGAAAATGTTTCCTATGATAACTTCATAATAAAAGCAATTTTATTCATCCAATTCACCAGCAGCCATTGCATCATGATATGATTTATCTTTGGATCGTTCAGGATCCAATTTAATCATGTCATCGATTCGTAATATAGTAATCGCTGCTTCAGTAGCAAATTTTAAAGATTTTATTTTCGAAATAGCTGGTTCTAATACACCAACCTTTTTATTATCCTTTATAGTTCCTTCTAATAAATCAAGACCGACCCTGCATAGTATAAACAATATTTGATATAAATAAACCATGTGATATTATACATATAAATTTATTTATAAATTAAGAATATTAAATCATTACCATTTTAATTCTGCTAGATCTGCTTTTGTTTGGCTAGAATTATGATAAGCTCTCAGTTTTGCAACAAGATCAGTTGCATCTTGTGCAGCATTAACAGCCAATGTTTTAGGTATTATTAAAAGTGATCTTGCAAATTCAGCAATTGCTAATTGTTCACGAGAACTCTGTGAAATGAAGAATTATTGTAATGACAATGTTAATAAGATTACTATTAATTAAATAAGAAATGTTTACCAAAGAAGTAGCAAAGTTCTCCAGATAAATTGAAAGTGCAGCTTCAACGCAACCTCCTCCAGCGACAACATTTTTACTTTCTAAAACACGTTTCACGACACACAAAGCATCATGCACAGAACGTTCCATTTCATCACAATAATAATCATTTGGTCCACGTAAAATGATAGAACTAGCTGTTCGAGCCTTAGGTCTATTAACAAAATTATAATATATATAAATATATATAAATATATATAAATATATGTGTATATTTTTAATTTAATTTATTTTATAATAAATCTTCAAACTAACCCTTTAATAAAAATTAGTTCATCGTCACAAACCATCTCCTGTACCACTTCAGCAGCTTCACCAAGAAAACTTGATTCAAATGTTTCCTCTCCTTCCATGTTAGTTAAGGAAGTTAAAAATTGTGCACCTGTAGCTTTAGCAATTCTTTTTAGATCAGTTTTCTTGCATCTGCGCACTGTCATTGCCTTAGCTTCTACAAAATACTAAAAACAAAAGATAAAAAGTCAGAATATCATATTCATTTACTTTTTATAAGTACTTAACAAACCTTTAAACAAAGATCATCGATTCCACCAGATAGAAGGATAACATTGGTGCCAGCATTTAGAATTTTCTGAACCCTTTCTTTTGTGATATCAATTTCTCGTTGACGTACAGCTTCCAATTTTTCAGGATCAGTGATAAGTACTTCGACACCTAACTTCATTTTAGCTTTTTGTAAAGAAAAGTCCAAGCAAGCAATTTTTGCATTTACTATCCTTTTAGGCATTGCTTGCGAAGCCACTGTACAATTAAGTGCATAACCATGTACAAGAATTGATTCTCTAACACTTTTACCATGAGCCTTTAAAACATTAACTGCTTTAACAGGATACAGATGTCCACCTTTACCGTCGCTGATCTTGATAGCATTAGCAGCATCAACGACCATATTACCAAAGAAATTAGCATCTCTATTAATTATTAGTAATGGAAATTATAATATGAAATAAAAAAGATATCAAAAACATAGTGATTAAATAAACATTTGTTTTTTAAAGAAAAATTTTTTATCAATAAATGTTTATCAATTCACTATTTTTCTTCTTTTAAATTAAAAAGGATACGCTCCTATAATTTTACTAGACATAGAAGTTTTTGCTACATTGACCAAGCAATCTCTTCCCAGTTCATCAACACTAACAGTTAAATGTTCTTGTATATATTTACAAGCTTCCCTAAAATCACAATAAAAAAAAAAAAAACAAGTAAACAATGACTATATCAATTAATTTATAAAAATAAATAAAATCTAGGTCATGTAACGTACTTGCAAGCAAGTCTATAACCACTGATAACAGAGGTTGGATGAATTTTCTGTTTTACAAGCTCATCTGCATTTTTCAATAATTCAGCTGCAACAATTACAACAGATGTTGTACCATCTCCAACTTCTTCATCTTGTAATTGGGCTAACTCGACCAATACTCTGGCTGCTGGATGTTCAACTTCCAGTAAACGTAAAATAGTTGCCCCATCATTTGTAACTGTAACGTCCTTAAAAAGAATTTTTTTTTTTCTTTAATAAATCATAATATTAGAAACGGAATCAAAATAAGATCAAGAAAATATACCCCAATATCATCGACCAACATCTTATCCAATCCAACGGGTCCTAAAGAACTTTTAACTACATTAGCAATAGCAGAAGCAGCCATAACTGTAAAAATAAGTACAGAATTATGCATAAGGAGTAAACTCATTAATACAATATCTGGTCAACCATTTATTTAAATTCTTTTCTACATTTAGAGGCAGTCCGGCATAACCAAACTTTTAGGTGCAGATTTTTCTTCTGTCATCTTACCATTTTGAGTTCTTACAGGTGCACCTGATTGCCTCATACCACCAACAGCCAAAGGACTTGCCATCGTCGACATTTTACAATAATTGTTTTATTTTCTTGCTTGATAGTAATACTTCAATAGATCGAAACCGTAGTCTCTGCGCGTGGCTAAGGATAGTACAATAGTCATCAACGACGGCCATTCCTTTTTTATTTCCTTTTACGGGCAACTTCAAGAACGTTTTCCATTGGTCGAATCAATTGAGTCAAAAATTATGAACTGAACTTAAACACATAATTATATACAAAAATAAAATATTCTAATTTAATTATAAAATTATAATGGATCAAAATATAAATATTAATTGATTTATTCGTATATGTGTATCGAAAATCCATAAATTCGTAGTGCTTTCTAATATTAATAAAAGATGGCGTGCAACTTGTTAAACATCATTTTTAATTTTCCACGTTATTTAAAATTTTTTATTTTTTTTTTTTATTAATTTAAAAAATATCCAAGTCCTATCCAATGTTCTTTAATATTCAACAAAAAATTAATTATCAATGAAAGATTGTTAATCGTTTAAATGAAAGATAAATTTGAAAATGATAACTTACCCCCAGATTATATTTGATACGTATACCTACCCTTATCTCTCATAGAAGCACAGTGCAGCACAGTGATGTCACTTTATACAGGGTGGAAGAAATCGGTGTTTGAAAATATTAATTCTTAAAGGATTAACAAGGAACAATGACTCGTGTATATAATCTTTTTAAATATAATCGTTACGTGAAATTATATTTCTTCGATGGATTATTTCACAAGTATGTGAATATTTTTATTACAAATTTTTGCTTTTATCATAACCTTAAACATTTATATTAGGTCACGTCTTCATCATTAATATATATATATATTATTTTGTTAATCACATCATACCTCATTTTTTCTTTACTATAGATTCTCTGCTGGTAATGACATTATGGATGAATGGTTAGAAGATATGAAAAAATGATATACATTGGAATTTTAATTTTACATTCTAATATATTATTCTTCCATGACATTGTTGGATAAAAAAAGAAGATTACATGGAAGAATTATTGTCATGTAAAAACATGATAGTCTCAGGTGGAAAGACATCATAAATTATTATTTAAATTAAAATATTCTCTTAAGGGAATATTCCTTCATGATTTTCAAATAATATTTATTGAATTTACAATCGAACTATAATCGATTCTTCAGTGAATCTTGTCATCCTAATAAATAAAATATATTGATGCAATTAACATTAATAAATAGTGATAAATAATGGTACATATTTAAAAAAAGAAAAAAAAGCATAATATGTCTTTGATTATATATTTATTAAATGGGATGACAGATATTCATATAAATAATAGAAATTGTAGATTTTGTTTTCGTTTTCATTTATCTAGTTATTTATTTATTTATTCATAATTAATATTGCAATAATTTCATTTTTCTTATTTTGTATAATATTATATACAGTTTTTAAAATTTACGATCGCGTGTTTTTTAAGCGAGGAAACGAGCGAATTGATCCATCGAATGTAAGATAATAAATACAGAGAAAAAGGGAAGAATTTTGAATGAAAATAAAATACATCGACGAGAATAATAAAATATAATTAAGGTAACGTATCCATAATTTGTTAAAAATTTCGATCATTCTCTTAATGAAATTACCAATGAGAATTATAATATTCACGCAATAAATCAAATATCAATCACTTAAATCGTTAGAAAAATCCTTATTGTACCAAAATGCATCATTATTCACAATACTATTTTATTCATAGTATTATAAAGGTAAGAACAAAAAAATAACCGATTGAAATTTATTCTATTGAACAGGTGCAAAGTGTTATTATCGGAGGTTGGTAAGATGCAGGTGTTCAAATTCATGACAAGAGGGGGGGTAAACTTCTATTGATCGATCTAAATATCTCTGAATAATTGGGAGGTAAGTTTTCAATCGATGACCACGCAAATAAAAATAAATATATTGCGTCCAAAACTTAACAAGAAAAATACAAAAAAACAAGACGAGAGAGAAAGAGCGAGAGAGAGAGAGAGAGAGAGAGAGAGAGAGAGAGAGAGAGAGAGAGAGAAAACGAGTATTGGATCGAAAATAGATAAGATTAAAGATCATAAACGACAATTAAAACGTGAATGCAAAAAGAAAAAGAAAATATCCAAACCGATAGGAATGTCGACCGTCGGCATAAAATCGGGCTATCATTCTATTTGTAATTCTCATACGTTCGATTCGTTAGAACATTGGGTTAGTTCCGTTCGAATGACTACACACGTGAAAGTTCAAAGTGACGACGATTTTATAGGCTCGGTGGTATAGGCTCTCGTGTCAACTCGACTTGACGAGCTCGGCTCGACTCGGAATCCCATCGTTCGCGCGGGCTCCCGCCGGCTCGTGGTCAACGCTCGAGGCTTAGTTTGCGTCCGGCATTGGATTCGGACGGTCTTATTATTGGTTATCTGTTATATTTTTGTCGTTCCTTTAAAGAAATATCGTTGCCCTAGTCCTCCCACGAGGCGTTCGTGAAACCCGCGTGGCTTAAGCCAATAGGCTATATATGTAATAACATATCACATTTTACCGACAATAACGATCCAGTGCTACGATTTTCGACGAACTGCTAACAACTGGTAACGTAACTATTTTTATGTTTTTTTTTTCTTTCTTTCCTTCTTCTTTCTTTCTTTTTTTTTTTTCTTCCTCCTCCTCCTTTTTTTCCTCTTCACTTTACTTCTCTTTTCTGCTTCTTCTTCTCTTCTTCTTTTGCTTCTTTTTCTCTTCTTCTTCTTCTTCTTCTTCTATCTATCTATCTATCTATCTATCTCCCTCTCTTCCTCTTCCTTTCAACTTTACCAACCGTTATCGCCTATAGTGATAGTTTCAAAAATTCTTCGTTCATTTTTCTCTTTTCAAACGTGTCCTTAAGGACAAATAAGATCAATAGTTTATATCCACGAACATATGAATTTCCAGTGGCGGCATTTCGGCGACGCACTTTTCAATGATGAATCATCGTCCATCATCATCATTTCACATACCCTGCTTTATCGCTTAAGTGACAGAGTTGACAAAGATTAGGATAGATCTATGTTGGCGCTTGCTCGAGGATATTCGAACGATTTACTTTTGTTGTGTACTACTCTAAACAAAAATCTAAAAAAAAAATTGCCATTGATTTAAAAAGACTCAGCTTTTTCGTAATATATTCCACATTTGATATTTCGCTTTTTAAACATTTTTTTCGGTCTAATCTCCTCCATATTGTTCGTTTGTTTATGAAGACAGATTAGATATTATATCGTTTTACTTTGTTTCTTTGTAAGTATACCACGTGTTTTTATGTAATTTAGAACCATTTTCCCCATGACATTGAAAATTAACTTAAAATTGACAAAAAAGGAAATATTGATATTACTTGAAGGATATTTCGATATAACGATAAACGATATTGTTACTCATTCTTATCAACTTTTAATTACATTACTAAACTCATGTTTTATTCGTTTTTTTTCTTTTTCTTTTTCTATCATTATCACGTGAAGAACATTGAAATGATAAAGCTTGTATATAATACTTATGCTATTTTAACGCGTTTTCGAAATTGAATTAATTAAAATCAATTAAATGTGCTAAGTAATTAACTTTTTTCATGAAATCTTTTTCTAATGATCACATTGAATTTTCATATGTTTTTACTACATGTTTTATTATTATTCGTACATAAATCATTGTCACTTTCGAATTTCGAACAATATGTAGAAAATACGATGGACAATATACTAATAAAAAAGGTTAACTGATCCCTCAAGAAGAGTCGCCGATATTTCATTCGCGTGACCTGCTCGATTCGAACATCAATTAATGTCAGGGTTGAAATCCGGTTAATGTAACGACAATATTATAAAACTACACGCTAATACAAATAAAGTTATTCATTTGATAATTATTTACATATATAAGATATATCAAAGCATGTATGATTAGTTTCTATATTGCCATATATATATATATAGGCTATTTATCTACTATGTTATTCAACAATGATCTATTTCAAAAAGTTTTCTACTACGTTGTTCAAAAACAACAGTTCATATTCCTTTGAGACAAAATTTGAAAATAAAATTGTTGGAAAGTCTTCATTTTTCTTTTTTTTCTTCTGTTCCTTTTTAATTTGCAGATTTCCATCATTACGTAAGTCGTATATTGACGCAAGTTGATATAATTGACGGATGAAATCTGTCCGGTACGTTCGAAATATTCGATGAAAAGTTGGTATCTTTCGTATATCGTATGACTTGTATATAATTCATCTAACATCAACAATAAGAGTTCTCTTTTATTCTTTGGTTCCTATTTGCTTTCACCGGCACAATTTACGAACGAATCGAAAAACAAAAGCGCCTTTGTAACCCTAATAACCTGTACCAAGTACGACCTTTTATTCCCTCAACTACGGGACTCTATTTTGTAAGATCGTAAAGGTTTAAATTGATATGATCAGGATACACCGTGTGATCCTATGTGATCAGGATACATTGAATGTATTCTATATGTATGTATATTTTATATCTATGCACTCTTATTTTTTCGGTAATGATCGATTTTTTAAACATTCAAAATTCGCGCCCACCCATTTGAATTTCACTTGCTTTGACTGACGTAGTTAACAGCAATATAGGAAGATACGCGAGAAGAGCAATTGCAGTATGTAAAACGGCTGGATCGTTACGATGAAACCGCATTCGAAATATAAATACGGCTGGCTCAACATGTAAGATGCCATTGAACTAAATGCGTATGGTAATACTAGAAGGAAGCGTTATCTTTGTTATTGCTAATAATCAATTTTGTTGGATGAACAGGCGCTTTATACAATTAGCCGTAATTCGCTTACAAATAATCATGGCCCGGTCCTATGATATATTCTATAATTAAACGAAATTAATTCGACATTTAATATTAAGTTTAATTAGATAATTTATTCGTAATCAGGTTAACCAATCGATTTGTATCTATATATCAGCATCAGAAAATAACAAAATTTTGTATATATCAATCAGCAAGATTATTGAATAATTGGCTCAGAAAGACGACGAGTTCAGAGACACAAATGTGCCGATAGTATTATCACACTCATGTGTTTTTTTATATTACTCGTTAAGGCGTTTTTCATGTTTTTTTTTATCCTTTTTTTTCGTATGAAATTATCATATTAAGTAACACGGAATTGCTATCAAATTCAGACGTAGCTTGCATAAAATATGGCAGCATGACAAAATTTTTCATACATTTGACTTAGTCGAGATTTACATACATATCTACCAATATATATATATATATATATATATATATATATATATATATATATGTTTTGAAATCATAGAGCAGCAACCAGTTGGTATGTTCAATTCACCGCAGTCAATTCTCCGTTGTTGATTTTGAGATGATGCAAGAACGGTCTACCTGTTGCGTTACTACTACGGTAATACAATACATACTTTCGATTTAACGAGATAAAATATATTCGTTAATATTTTGAACGAAATAACTTTATAAAAATATATATTTGTTTTTCTTTCTTTTTATTTTTAAGTAAAATGAGCTATAGATATAAGTATAATTCGAAGACATTTTTATTTGTGTTACAGATCGACGAAATTCCAGATCGTCGTTAACAAAAACAATAATAATGACAGTTACCGATAATGTTCAAAATAAACGTGACGCTACTCCTTACGTTTTAAGTAATACCACTGTGCAACAAGAATATGGCCAGATTAAACAGAGAGATTTATCGAACACGGAAGAGTCATCGGAAGCTACGAATGTTAATGAAAATTCGAATGAATTCGCTAAGACTTGCCCCGAGACGAAACTTATTTTTTCGGAGACAGAACAAAAATTAACGGGATCTAACGATTTTAAATCGAAGAAGATCGATAATATCGAAAATGAGGAACCACTTATGAAAATTGACAGGCAAGAAGATCCGGAAGCTAGCGATGTTAATCTTAATATACCACCTGACGGTGGTCTCAGAGCTTGGATGATCATGATTGGAAGTTTCTTTATCAATGGTGTTTTATTTAGCGTAATCAACACGTACTCTATGATCTACCTCGAACTACAAAAGAAATTATTGGAAGCTGGAGAAACAGAGGTGTCCTCTAAAGCGTGTAAGATCATTACGAGATTTTTATTGTTCTAGTATAATTATTTTTAAGAATTTACGATTTATCGTTCAAATTCTCTCTCTCTCACTCTCTCTCTCTCTCTCTCTCTCTCTCTCTCTCTCTCTCTCTCTCTCTCTCTCTCTCTCTCTCTCTCTCTCTCTCTCTCTCTCTTTCTCTCTCTCTCTCTCTCTACTTTGTATATATTCCATCTAATCGTTACGTTAAGGTCTGGTAAAAGCATTACAGTTCAACGATCGACACTATCAAATTATTTTTAACATTTTCTTGTTCCTCCTCCGATAACGTTCTATCGAATGCCCCTTCGGATAATTTTCTTCGACGATAAATCACTCACTTCTCCACTCAAACACCTTTTTATTTCCATGTTCTTAACGTTGTACTGTATTATTGTCAACATGCATACTGTCTGTCGTTAACGATAATCATTTTTTAAGAATGATTCTTAGGATTCTAACAAGCTTGAAAGTCCAACAAATTAAAAGACCAGCGAATGTTTTCAACATAATTCCGATAAAGCGTCCCTATTGTTTGGCAAAACGGTTTGAGAATAAATACTGATAAAATATGCCAAAGATCAATCAAATAACTTCTTCCTTTTTTTTTTACGTTAAACGTTTCTCAAAACAGTGTTTAATCAACATATCAATAAAATCGTTGACGAGATCAATCCTTTTTACAGTTGATGTCCCAGATAGTATGCATCTAAATTAACAGTCAATTATAGTTTGATTAATCATAGTAATCATAGTTAATCATTACAATTCAATGCTAGCTTCTCCGTATCTCATAACTGATCTGACCTGAATCTTTATGAAAACTTAACTAGCAATCGTCACAAGACAATTAGTCAATTAAAAATATTTTTTCATTTCGATGATAACAATCATGACGAAAACGAACAATACTCTTACAGATAAATCTATGTTTGTTTTGTGTGTGTGTGTATGTGTGTGTGTACACGAGGTGTGAAAGTATCTATAAATTTTGCTCGGTCCAGATATTGCAGTCCTTTAAGTTGAATAGAGATCCGCGAATTGAATAAGAAAAGGATAGAGCTCGTTTCGACTAATCAGAACATAATATTGACACGTTCCTACTGTGTGCATGTGAACGCTTTAGGTTTGCGTCATTCACTTAGTACATTTAACTCATCATTATAAAAATGAAAGTTGGAAGATAATTTTAAAACATTTTGTGGATACGTTTTTTTTTTTATATTAAACAGCTCTAGTTGGATCATTGACAATCGGTACAACATTTTTCTTATCGCCAATCGCTGGTATCCTCACCGATAAAATCGGTATTCAGATGACAACATTTTTAGGAGGTGCAATAGCGTCGAGTGGTATGCTTCTTTCTTCGATGTTCTCCAATAAGGTAACTTTTTTTATTATGGTAAATTTTATTCAAATGAAAAATTGTATTACGTTCGAACTTAATTCTGAAAAATCTGTGGTCGTTTGTTTTAGGTAGAATTATTGTATTTGACCTACGGGGTGATGTACGGACTCGGTGCGAGTCTTGCTTATACACCGAGCTTAGTGATATTAGGACATTATTTTAAAAAATATCTGGGATTGGTAAATGGCATCGTCACGGCTGGAAGTTCCATATTTACGACGCTTATACCATATCTAATGGAAACTCTTCTTCGAAATTTCGGATTAGAAGGAACATTTCGGAGTTTGGCGGTTTTGACCGCAGTTGTCATGCTTTGCGCGTTACTTTTTAAACCGATTCCACGTGAGTAGAGTTATAACAGAGTTGAAATAATTTTGTGAAATAAAAAATAAATCATGATAAAAGTACATTTTCCAGTTAATAAACCACCGCGATATCAATCGCCAAAGAAAACGAATTTTAGGCATCGTTTAAAGGAAGTTATTAATTTATCGATTTGGAAAAAAAAACGATACGTTGTATGGGCCGTCTCTATTCCTCTTGCCTTGTTCGGGTAATTGTGCAACTATTAATAATAGTAAATGATATTAGATAATTATCTAAGATATCGAAACACATTTCTAATGCTTTATATATTTTTCAGATATTTTGTACCGTACGTACATATCGGAAAATTCGTAGCAACCACATTTAAAGATTCAGATAGAAAATTACCGGTCATGTGTATTGGTATAACTTCTGGAATAGGTCGATTAATATTTGGTTATATTGCTGATTTGCCTAAAGTAAATAGAATATTACTGCAACAGGTATAATATTTTACCATCGTTGTACCATAAATAATATCTATATACATAGATGAAAGGTACCAATGACAAAACCATTTCTATTTATTTAGATATCATTTCTAAGCATTGGTATGCTCACGATGTTACTTACCGTAACACCATCTTTTAATGTTTTATTACTAATTTCTTTGAGTATGGGATTATTCGACGGATGTTTTATATCGCTATTAGGTCCAATTGCTTTTGACATTTGTGGCCGCGAGGGTGCTACTCAAGCAATTGGATTTTTATTAGGAATGTGTTCCATACCTTTGACGGTAGGACCACCAATCGCTGGTCTTATATACGATCATACCGGTAAATTAATGGAATTATTATTAATCACACACACGCTCGCGCGCGCGCGCGCGCCCGCACACACACACACACACACACAACTAACTATTAACGCGTTTTATTTTGTTATACAGGTTCTTACGATTTGCCTTTCTTATTGGCTGGAGTACCACCAATAATTGGGGCATTAACTATGTTTTTAATAAAATGTGTTAAGGAAACAGATACTGAAAATGATGCTGATTCAATTACCGAAGAACCAACGGCAAAATCAACTTGCCAAAATGGTCGGTAAAACAGGTATTCATGTATTATCAAATCAGCGGTATTCGACGTAACAAGTAATAAGGCAATTTATGGATATATTATTTTGTGCAAAAATACAGCATTTCTCTGTTGCTTATCAAAACTCTCGCTTATAAAAAATAGTTTAATAATTTTTAAAAAGCTGGCATATGTAAAAAGTAATTAAACACGAATGTTTTCGATAGAAAAAATAGGAATAACGTCAATTAATCGTTAACACGTAATATAAGCGTAGTGGAAATTTTAAGTCAATTAGTTCTATTTCAAATTTTAATCATTTATATAATTACTCAGAATATTATCGGCTTACAATTCATGTATCTTGACAATAACTGTGATAGGTGTATCGTCAATATTTCTGGATTTATATCATCCACATAAATTATGAAAACACATGCATACAAAATGCTGCCCTTCAATTATGTTTATTTATTATATTGTATCAGATTGTTTGTTTATTTGTTAATTTAATTAATTAATTAATAATTAGTTATCGTAGTTTATTTATAATTAGAAATTTGTGCACAGTATTTTGTTGATCTTAACTGAAGGATTTTAGCATAGCATACACTGTTGCTTCAAAAAGTAATATTACATCGTTTAAAGGCACTATAATTTTGTAATATAGAAACCTAGCTTTGTTTTAATCAAAATAACAATATGAAAATAATTAACATGTGAAAATTAAATGCATGAAATATTTCATAGACATGCTACTTCTATTTGCCATTATTGACATATATCTTGCACTTGAAATACGAATATATATTTTTTTATTTTTGTTTTCTTATATTATATTGAACCAAAAGTGTATGCATTTATATTCCAATAGGCTTTTATTATCAATAGGGAAGACAAAGGCTATACTTCTATCATCATATTTTATAACTACATCACCTGATTGCGGACTACATAAAGATAAAACAAGGATAAAGAAGTGTTCATACGTACAAACTAAATACGGATCTAAAGGAATGTTCACTATCAAATGTAATAACAGTAGCAGCAATGGTGGTTATTTCCAGAATGCAAGATATTCAGAAAGTACACCCTTATTATGTGACAAAAATCAAATTTTATGGTCAAGACCATCCTTGTCACAACGTACAGAGCAATCATCGATGCTTCTTACACTGTAATAGTAACGTAATAGTGAATCATTGTATTGATTACATAAAAAATGTCAAACGGATATTTTACTTTATTTTTGTACTGTTATTTGACAAATTTGATATATCAATCATAAATTTAACTGATAATTGATAATTGATTTTGGGCATTAATTGTAATTGTCAGATTATAAAACAAATCTATTGCATGTAAAAATAATGATTTCATAATTGAATATTTAACATTGATACTAATTGGTAAAAAATGTACTGTAGTAGATACTACAAGTATTACTATTATCCTTTGATTTATATTATTTCATGCCATTTCAGTTATAATTATAATAATACAAAATAATGATGAAAATAAGCTTAATCTTTCTAATTGAAGTACAGTTATATATTGATAAAAAAAATTTTATAGAACGTTATATGATGTTTATTATAATGATGACAATAGAATGTATGTATAACAGCCTACATATTATTTTTGTTATCACTTGAATGGTTGTTTACTTAATGTTGTATGTCTGAATATAATTATATAATAAATTTGTTATAATATCATTGCTATTTTTTTTATAAGTAATTAATATATTCGAAGGTAACAACATTTAGTAACCAACTTCAATGTACTACTCTCATAATCATTCATTTCATTCATTCATCTCATAATCAAATTATATCATACAAATATAAAAAAAAATGATCTATCAATTTGTATATGATGCAGCTCGATTTGATTTACAAATAAAAAATATCCTATTTAACATTGTTTTATAATAATTCTTTTTGCTGTGGAAAATTATAATATACTATTATATTATATATTATTTATTTATGGGTAAAAGTCAAAGAATGAATCAATAGCATTGGTAAAGTAATTTTCTATAAAAGTATGTATGAGTTTATATAATTCCCATTATCTCCGTCACAGATGAATCAAATGACCTAAACAATATAATTTACGTATATATATTATTATTAAAAAATTAAAAATTTAATGTTATGCAATTAAATTTAAACAAAAATATTTAAATATGAATAATCTTACTTAGAATTGATTGAACTGCCTGGCACATAAAATGGATTACAAACTGCATTGGAATAGGCAGTATGTAGTTTTTTAAATATCTGTAAATGCATTCAAAATAATTTTACATTTTTTATAAATATATAAATAATCTTACATTCTTATAAAGACTTTTGTAATTATTACCATCTTTACTTCATTATCTCGAAATGATATATTAGATGATTGTAATACTATCACAAATTTAATTTTTGTATTCGTAGCATAACCATAGCTAGAACAAAATTTTTTATTACTAATGATTTATTCGATTCAATATATTAACATTAAAATTAAATACATACATTTTAAACTCTTCTGTGGTAAGTAACAAGCCTAAATATAAATCACGAATATCAACTGCTGTCTTGTTTCCTATGTTTAACTTTTCTTCTATAATATCAATAGATGTATGCACTTTGTAATGAAATTGCAATGCAAGAGCTTCATCTGCACATTTAATATACTTGGGAGAATTCTACAGATATAAAAAAAAAAATGTTACAGAAGTCTTCATAAAATCAGACTATATAGAAAATAGAGAAATCCTCAAAATATAATAAATATTTGATCAATTAATTTCTATACAAGGAGAAAATATTTCATAAAAATACTATTCTTGTATAACCTATAAATCCAAAGAAAACGAATACTCGCATCTTTTCCAATAACAGCCACACATACAGCCATGGTAATAAATATTATAATACCAAAAGTATTCGATTTTATGTAAATAATATAGAAAGTAATAATATCGAATTTTATACAAAACTATAAGGGTCGAATGTTTACACGTTCTCACAAATGTACGATACGCTTCTCAATCTTCGACTGAGTAACAAATATGTAACACGAATCTATATATATTCCTTACGAGAAAAATATTACTACTTCATATTATTATTTAATTATGAATTTTTAAAAATTTCCTATGCATTGTCGCGCATATTGATATAAGATGTTTACTTTGCAGAACTGTAATTGACTGTAACATATATGTACACATACGGGCGCACGTACACATGCAAATATTTTCTTTTCTATGTAGCTATCAA
The DNA here is from genome assembly GCA_911387935.1 of Dolichovespula saxonica. Classification (NCBI taxonomy): domain Eukaryota; kingdom Metazoa; phylum Arthropoda; class Insecta; order Hymenoptera; family Vespidae; genus Dolichovespula; species Dolichovespula saxonica. Next base: position 3,414,465 of record OU426995.1, on the reverse strand, counting down.
ACATCTGCGCAATCTTTAATTGGAGCGATGTTTACGTCTATAGACACAACTAAATATATACATTTACATAACGATCTCTTAAATATATTTGAGAAGATATTCTAATTTTTCAATGTACACATCATACAATTGAAATGAGGTTAAAATGAATTTAATTCCACAACAATTTAATTAACTACCATATATATCAAATTATATTATAAAATGGTATTTACAAATAACAAATATATTATACATATATACATATTGAATAAGAATATAATGTAATACAAAATTATACTTTGTTTTAATCAACTTTTTTAAATTATTTATATCTATTTTTTAACGTTCTGTATTTGCGTAGCATATATAAAGCTTCCAATTCTTTTATAACATAATTTCCATGTTCTATCATTTTATCAATTTGCTCAGGATTACATTCTTCTTTATTCTTATTAAATGCTTTTCTTAACCTTGTTCTAAAATATTCATAACCTTTTGGATAATCATGTCCCATATACAAAAGCTATAATAAAGAAGAAAAATAAATATTTTTGAATAATTATGAAGATATATATAAGAATTTAAACAATAATTCAAAGAATGTCTTACCGTTTTATACAATTGTATCACTTTACTTCTTTGAGACATAATAGTTTATTATAGCTTATAAGTTGCGTCTTACCAATTTATTATCAAATTTATCGAATATATCATTTAATCAAATTATCAGAACTTTTGCACCATTTTGCACGATGCATTAACATAAAACTTTTATAACGAAATATTCTTTGATTGAATAGTATCTTGCAAAAAATAATCGATTATGTCTTCTTTACCGACCTACTAATGAACTTTTCTCCGTCGATAAATATGTAGTTCATGAAACTATTTTGTATTACTTGACGAGATACCACGTATCTCTTTAAAATTTATTTATTACAATATAGATATTTCAATAATTGATGAATAAAATGAACATACCAATAGAAGAGAGTAACATACAGCAAATGCTTGATAAGCTGTCAGAAAATGAGGTTGGCATATTCTAAATTATAATAAAACAATATATTTAATATAAAGTCAAAATTCAAAAAAATTTATTACAGATAATTGTGAAAGAGAAATTAGACAATTTATTGTCTAGACATTGCTACATAGAATCGAAATTACAAAATATAAATAAAGTATTACCTAAGGTTGTTTTTATTCGTGGCGAAGCAGACAAGTTTCGGAATATGATTATACATACAAATGAATTGGCTGAAAATGTAAGCTCTAAAGTACGACAGCTTGATTTAGCAAGAGTAAGTAGACAGAGATAACTAATGTTATGATTAGAGTTATCAAGGGAAATGTTTCTAAGGAACAATAAAAAATTATATTTATAGAGCAGAGTATGCGAATGTCAAAGAAGAGTTAATGATATATTAGATCTACAATTATGTAGTGAAGGTGTTGCAACAGCTTTACAAAATGAAGATTATGAACAAGGTGCTGCTCATGTCCATCGGTATCTATCAATGGATCAACAATTGCTTGAAAGAACTGCAGAAGATGTATCAGGGGATCCTAGTACTATTAGTAGCTCTCTTTTTACATTGCAACAAGCAGCTGTACAACTAAGAACAGTAGTTACCCATAAATTCGATGAAGCTGTTAAATCTGAAGATTTAGCATCTGTTGAAAGATTCTTTAAAATATTTCCATTATTAGGAATGCATTTAGAAGGCTTAAAAAAGTTTTGTAGTTATTTATGTTCCAAGGTAATTTCTTTACTCTTACATAACTATATGAATGCCTATATTCATAGAGATATTTTACATTCGCCAGCTTCACGATACAGCACAAAAGAATTTGAAAGCTGCTTTAGAGATAAAAAGTAATGATAAACGAGCATCCGTTATATTCGCGGATACTATGACCTTATTATTTGAAGGAATTGCTAGAATTGTAGAGGTACATCAACCTATAATAGAGACATATTATGGACCTGGGAGACTTCTAATGACTGTGTCTATATTACAAAAAGAATGTGATAGGTAAAATTAAAATAAACTAAAAAAGATCATTTTTTTGTCAAATAAATTAATATCTATATATTATTATATAGGCAAGTTAAAAAAATTGTTGCAGAATTTATGAAGCATAGAAGTATACCTAAGAAAGTACAAATGATAAATGACTATGCAAGAAAACCAAATTCAGAAAGAACTGATCCTAAAGAACTTGATCTCTTATTAGGTGAAATCACTATAATGCATTCAAGAGCAGAGCTATATATTCGCTTTTTAAGACGAAGAGTTAAAGTGAGTCTTTTGAGCTAATATAAATAAAATTATAAATATTTAATTTTTCTTTCTTTATAGAATGACATAGAAATTAGTACCACAAATACTGTACAATGTACAGATCTATTAAATGAATTTGAAAGGAATATTTGCAATTCTGAGTTAGCTCATAATATGCAAGAACTTATAGGTGCTTATCTTGCTTTAGAAAGATATTTTTTGGAAGAGAGTGTTAATAAAGCTGTTGGTATGGATACATTAGAGCAAGATCAACAAATATCTAGTATGGTAGATGATGTTTTCTTCATAGTACAAAAATGTATAAGGTAATGCTTACTTTTATAATTTAAAAGTCAATGATGGATAAATGAACTATAATATCAATTTTTATTATGTTCTCAGACGTTCTATATCAAGTTGGAGTATAGATGGTGTATGTGCTGTTATTAATATAGCTTGTGATATATTGGAAGGAGAATTTGCCAACAGATTAAGAAATAGATTGCGCCAAGGATACCCAGCAGGATACTTGGATTTAACACAAGCATATAGTGCTTTGCAAACAAGTATACAACATGGACGTTTACAAACATCAGACACTGAACTTGCCCGTCTTATGTTTTTGGTAAGAAAAATAATACTTGACTTATTATATAGTTATATAATTCTAATGATATTTAAGCTTATATTAATTACTACTTATTACTTCAGGCATATTTAAACAATACAGATGTTAGTATTGAATATGTTGAAACATTATGTAAAACTCTGAGTGCAGAAATAGATGCAACCTTTCCTAATATGGCAGAAAAAGATAGAGGAAAAATAGATAGTTGTCTTTCTGGTTTGAAAGGAGTAACTTCTATTTTAAGGGCTATTACTGATTATGGGTTAGAACAATTGCGTGTAAGTGCTGTAAAGCCTAGAGTAACACCTTGGGTAGATGCTTTTTCTTCCATAGATCATCATATTAATGAGGTTGGTACAAAATAAAGATATATTATTGAAACTGTCTTTATTTACATATAAGGTCATAGTATTAGTAAAATTATTTAATATTGTAAAAAATAATGACTATAATTTTAGGATGAATTATTAAGATATGAAACAGATGAACCTTTTGTACAAATTTTAGTAACAAATTTAGAAGGTTTACTTCAAGGTTTTAAGGGTCATTTAACAACATCAAATTATGATGCTCTTATTGGTATTTTGACTAAAGAAGTTACAGCACGTTTAGAGAAAGTTGTTCTGAAATCGACTTTCAATAGAGTATGTGTTTGTTTAATATAATTTATGTATACTATTTACCTAAATATATTTACATATATTAATAGAGTTTACATATACATTGTTTCAGGCTGGTGGACTTATTTTAGATAAAGAAATTAGATCATTAGCTAGTTATTTCGCAGCAGCAACATCATGGTCTGTACGAGATAAATTTGCACGTTTAACTCAAATAGCAACTATATTGAGTATAGAAAAAGTTGAGGAATTGGCAGATTACTGTGGTGCAGATGCAATAGCATGGAGACTAACTACTGCAGAAGTTAGACATATTGCATCTCTTAGAATTGATCTTAAGCCTGAAGACATTAAAAGATTTAAAATTTAGTTTTTATTATATTTTTATTTTAAAACAGTACTCTTTTAATTCCCTATGAATAAGGGGAAGGCTTCACTGCTGCGTAAATTTTAAATTACTCATTTATATAATATAATATTTATCACTGTTAAAATCTTTTTTCTTTTTTTTTTTTAATTTTTAGCATAAGAACTGATATTTATATGGTAATAGTAAAATACTGTTTGTATATATACATCTTAATATAAGCAAAATACAATTCTAATTATGTACAATGTTAAATTTCTTATATTGCTAGCAAGGTTATCTCTACAATCAAAGTTTGAAGAACTACAAACTTTGTAAGAATTGATCAATATTCAGTTTAATACAATTTTATCACAATGTAAAACACTTGAATATTAATATTTAAGCATCACATTGTTTAAATATTGCTCTCAGTTTATATAATATGGTACAAATATTAATTGTGTATCAAATTGTATGTAAGGTAAAAAAGTAAAGTCAAAGTAATCTGTAAGATTTTTACATTTTCAATTTTTCTTCCTGAGCTACAAGCTGATTTTTTATTTTTTGCAGTAGTTCTTTCTTTACGGAATCAGGTACAAGGGTTCTTGCTTTACTTGTAACCATAGAAAGTAGTGTATCATAAGTTATATCGTGACCATGTTCTTTTATTATTTCTTTGCAGATTAATTTAACCTGATCTCTCCATCCACATTCCACCAATCGTCGTCTTAAAAGCTCTTTCAATCTAAAATCAATTCAATTAGTCGTTTAAACTTTAATTTCTTTTTCTTCAATTTAATAAATTTACATTATATCTTCATATATTTTTTTACGAGTGTTCATATAAATAAAGCATATTATTTAAAGTTAAATGGCACTAATTCCTCGTTGTTTTATACTAAAGATATTTACTAAATATTAGTTGTTGATAAACATAACTTCTATTTAAATATTTAAAAATATTTTCAATTAATTTCTACTTGCCCGTCACGATCGCCAACCATGACTAATCTTTGATGCGGAGCAGTCTTCATTAATAATTGAAATTTATTATTATTCCTTAAATACTTTTGTATATTTTAAATATAACGTTTAAATTAGCTCGAATGTTATTTTGTCGTATAACAAAATCGAACCTAATCGAACCTGATTGAACCTGACCGAGCATGATGCGGCTTAGTTCTTCCTTAAGACGCTGCGTGGCGTTAGTGATTCGATTAGTAATTAAATCGAATTTAAAAATGGACGCATGACGACTTGAATCAATGGATAGTTTAATTAAATTATATATAAATTCAAAATACTAATAACATAAAATTCGATCTTTTAAGTGACTGTCTCCATTTCATATTTTTAATTTATTCTTTTGTTTTTCAGATTCTTCATGCAGCTTTTCCAATTCTTTGATTAACTTATGCCTTTTTATTGTATCATTTTCAATTCTTATGAATAATTCAGACCCGTGAAAAGCAATACGTTTAAAATCTCGACGATCAAAACGCAAAAGTTCACAAACTTCCAAAGCTACAACAGACTCAGCTCTTTGCTTTTGAGAATTAATTAAAACTTCTGCACCAAAATGATCGCCATTTTCAAGATGGCAGATCTGAGTAAATGAATACAAAATATTATTACAACATGTATGATAATATTATAATTAATTATCATTATTTGCTAATTAAATTAATAATATTATAAATAGTAATTGACTTATACGATCTACTTGTAATTAATTAATTATTAATACTCACTTCTTTACCACAAAAAGTAATTAATGCAACTGTTCCACTGGCTATGAAGTACATGCAATCACCTTCTTCACGACATTTATAAATTACATCGGTTTCCATATAAATAACTGGTTTTAAAACCACTGTGAAAAGAATCAAAATATTAATTCAAATTCTTAATCTCCCGCTTTATTTAAAAAATTTTAATGTTTTATTTAATGTAAATATTACTAATCAAATGTCCAAGTACTGTTGGTGATAAATTACGAAGAATTTTTGCAGTTTCTAATAAACCACGTCTACTATGTATTATAATTTCTTGATTAAGATGATCTAAAAAATATATATCACGATTCATATTATGTGTAATAATTTATATCTGAAAATTATATTTCTGTAAACTGACTGGAAAGAGTATTTGATATAACTTGCTCTTTAAAAAAGTTGCCTCTAAATTTATACTTGTAATAAGCAAGAAGTTTATCTTGAAGATGTTTTGGAAGATTTTTTTCTCGTATGTAATTTTTTACTTCATGTATAATTTGAGAATATTTTAGTTCTGATTCCATCGATGATTCTATTAATTGCAGGATTATCACTATTGTTGATAATATATTGAACTAATTAATTACAGTTAAAAATATGTTATATTAAAAAGAGTTAGTATACTTTCCAATTATGTAAATCATATAGCCTTTTCCAAAAATAAGTAATATACAGTGAGCAATCTTATCTAAAGTTCCAAATGAGTGGAATTCAACAAAACTAAATCCAATTAAATGACTTAAACCAATATGCAAAGATTCTATATAAATTATCCAATCAGACTGTTTATATAATTCTGTGTATATTAAATATGTTCCAGAGTTCTAAAAATCATTAACATTATAATCATAATAACTGTAATAATAGTAGAAATCTCCATACCTCTATACTATCTCCTATTATATGCATCACAATATATGGAAATACATAAGAGAAACAGCTGCTCCAATGAAAAATTAACAAAGTCTGGATAATAAGCCAAATAATCATTCTTTGAGCGTGAGAACTTCCAAAAGTCTTATAAATTAATATATAATTCCTTTCACATTATATAAATGAATTTGAAACCATTGTTATCTCATTGATACTTACAATATTAAGTTGTCTAACATAACGATGCAGTGTACCTAATCTTGTAATTTTTAATATAGGCAAAATCTCAAGTAAAAGAAATATATAATTTGAATCTGGACCAGATGGTAATATACGTTGTTTGTAAAACCAAGTATAAGGAATAGAGGAAACAAGGTCTATGAAAAAATATGTTTTTACATAATGCCTTAAACACAAATCATATTATTAAATAGATTTAAAATTTTCTGTAGGTTGCAAACATTTTTTTAAAGAATGTTTAAAAAATTTACCGTATTATTAAACAAGGATCCAGAAATATTTTATGACTATCAGTTGATACATATCCAGTTATAAAATTAAGAATTATATCAATTATACAAATTACATAGGCAGGATAAATAATTGTCAATAATTCAGGATCTGCGTTTTTGGCTATTCTACGAAATGTTATGATATATGGTAAGATGACAAAAATATAAAGATATGTTATTATCATCAGGAAATCCCAGAAAAATCTGAAAAATTATATGTTGCGTAATGTAATTACTACACATTTCTTTTTGATAATACCTTAAAATACTATATGGATGTATAATCCACCAATACGATGAACGACCATGCCTTCTTTTTTCAAAAGCTATAGCAGCACGACTACGTAGAAAAAACCGTATCAGCGGATGTTTGGCGTGTACCAAAATCAATTTTTGATAAAGTCGTTTCCAACGAGCAAAAATATTTGCATTAGGTGGTAACTTTTGTAAATTGCTATCAGAAATTTGTGGTAATTTACAAATATGTACACTTAATTGTCTCTTAAACATTTCTAAATTTATAGGTTCGTGCGTGAATTTTAATTAAATTCGTTATATTTTACGAGTTTCTATAAAACAATAGAAAGTTTATTCTTATTTTTATTGTTCTCATTATACAATTACATACAGTAAATGAATAAGTAGAGTACGAATAAGTATAATCAAATTAAAAAATTATCATGCACTGAGATTAGTAAAATTTTTGTATATATTCATATAAAGAATACAATACTCTAGGGTCTTTTTAAGACTCAGAAAATAATACTATAACAGTAGAATTTTTGTATAAACTATGATATATTTAAAATAATCTATATTTCACTTTTTTTCAATTAAAGATCGTAGTTTAATATATAAATTTTTAAATATTGAGCAAACAATGAATATATAATCGCCACATTAATGTTTACAAAATTATAGTAATAAGTATAGCCCAAATTAATTACTTATTACTTTATATTTAACAGTGATCTATATTAAGTGATATAAAAGAATATCTATCAACTTAGTCAGATAGGTTACGCATTTTCATTTGCAGTTCAAATCGCCTATTTGTTCTTACACCTTTTAATAGTACCCTATTTTCTTCTCGTTTTTCTTTTCTACAAATATATATGTATATAATTAGTATTTATTACATATCAAAAAGATGACAATAATTTAAGGATTTATTACTTACTGCCGATTTGTTTGTTGCTTTCTTAAAATAATATTGGTAGCGTCAGCTTTTCTTATCTTAAAACCAAATTTATTATAGCCATCACGATTTGCGTCTGTTGGTTTCTTTATATCTTTTGTATCTAATCTCGAAACATTGAATATTTCTGTGAACAATAAAAACATAATTAATCCATAAACATTTTAATATATTATATTTTATGATTTTATTAAATAACTTCAATATTGATTGTTACTTAATGCTTCATGTTGCTTCATCAGGCGATTCTTATTATCCACAAGAGATTCCATTTTAGAAAATAGTTTTTTGTGAATTTCAGAAAAATTTGGAATTTTTTTGACATTACGTATTTTGACATCTGCAATTAAATATAATGTTAATCATTGCATCTATATATAGAGTAGCATATAACATTAAATATTTAAATATTGTTTTTATTTTTTAATTCAAAATTTAATTGTTTTTTAGATGTTTTACCTTTTTTTTCTTCATTTCCAATATGTTTTGTTTTGTTTATTGTAGAAGAGAGTGTCTTGTCCATTTTTTTACTATTGTTATGAAGTGTCCTATTAATATTAGACATAGAGCTAGACCTTCTCTTAAATTCAGAGTTTGATTTGCTTTTATTTGCAACATCATTGGACACAGAACTTGATCTCTTATGAGAAATATGTCTTACAATTGGAGTTTTTCTAATTGTTATATTATTATGTTTTGTTTTGGGTGTAGAAATAGAATTACTTAGTTCAGTATTATTCATTTTTAATGCTGTTGTCTGAGATTTATTAATATGAGATTCTGAAGCAGCAAAACGAACTTTACATGCTCTTTTTATATCCCTTTTATCATTGATATCTATTTCTACTGCTTTACGTTTCCTACATTGTTGTTGTAAATGTGGAGTTTTTGGTTCAAGAAGTTCATATGTCTCATCTGCTATATTTGTTTCCTTATTATTAATAGTTATAGTGTTATTTTTGCTGTTGTTATATGATTTATTTATTTTATTGGTAGAATCTAAACAAACAATGCTTTCAGACATTTTGTTATCAATAACAGGACTACTTGTCGCTTTTGGTGATACACGAAGTATATCATCATTTAAATGCAATTTAAGCTTTATTCGTGGGCTTGGTGTTAAATTTAAAGAATATGTATTACTTAATACCTCACTGTTACTTGATAATATATTTATAGAAGGTGAATTTTTTAAAGAACTTGGATCTGTAAATAATTGTTTCTGTACATGCTTTACATCAAATGTGCTATTCATTGGATATTGATTATTCTGAGACTTTACAAATAAACTTAAGTTATCCAGTAATGGAATTTTTTCAAGTATCACCATTGGCTTTTTTGATATTATTTCTCTATTCAAAACTGATAAATTATTTACATTTGTCAAAGTTAAATCTAAGTCACTTGCTTCACTTGACAATGACTTCTGATCCTTATTACTTTTTTTGGATCTATTAAAAACCTTTTCTGATATATCCTTATTTGGGGATTTTTTCACCTTTGTTGGAGTAAACCTTTTATCTTTTTTATTAGATAACTTCTTGTCCGATGATTTACATTTTGACTTTGTGTTTGATGATCTTAATATAATTTTTGGAGATTTTGATAATCTTGATAAATTTTCAGTAGATGTATAATTTGTCTTTAATTTGTTCTGCTTTACTTCAATATTGTTCAATGAAGCATTCTTTAACATACTGTTATTCATACTCTTCCTGTTTTGTAAAGATATTTCAGAATTATTAAATTTGGTTTCAGCTTTTGAAAGTATCAGCTTTCTAGGTGTTTTTGATATTTTAAGAGGAACTTCACAATGTGTTTTTGGGGAAGTTAAATGCAAAGGTGATTTTCTTGGTGTTTTGGTTGTTCTTTGAGGTGTTAAAATTACTGAAATAGGGCTACTTTTAGGAGTGATAGTTTTATTCCGTGATATATCACGTATGCTTTCCAGTTCATTATTTATGTTCAAATCAATAAATGAATCATTAATTAATTCACATGATATGTTATCAATATCACTTACAGTATCATTGTACATAATACCTTTATTTGCCTTTGACATAGAATTTTTTATCATTGTAATTTTATTAGGAGTATTACTTTTTTTTGGTTTTTCCAAGTGTGTTCTTCTCTTTGACAATTGTTTATTCAAAGATTGTTGATTTTTTAGTTGTTTATCTTTTACACTCGAAAGATCAGTTTTATTTTTCTTTTGATTTTCTACATTTTCTTCAGCATCTTGTAAAGAGTTTGAATTTTTATTTATCAAATTACGTGCACTTGATCTTTTTCTTGTGACAATAACAGATGTATCTTTTACACGGCCTATAAATGAAAAATACGATGTTATAATATGAAAAATATATGAACAATAAAAAAACTTTTTAAATTATTAGAATTTGTAGGTAACAATAAACGTATAATTAACAGTGGCATAATATTGTAAGGAAATTTAATTATTCAATGCAATCACAACATTTCCTAAGATAACTTTTAATATCTTTTTTCTTCATATACTGTTAGTTATAAATTTATCTTTATCAAAATAACCGCCATATTTGTATTATAGGACATGTATTGTATGAGTGATGTATTATGTGATTGATTTTACTGTAACATTAAAAAGTAACTTTGTATTAATATCTTACATTTTCTTAATTTTCTCGGAGACATAATATTTATAGTATTATCTCGTGTTAAATTCACTATTTAATAGCACTCAGTAGCACTTTGTATAGGTAGTCAAATTCGTAACAATTGAATTGTATTATGTAGTGGAATTCATAAACTAAACCCTGAATAGTACCGCTGAAAGGCACAAGGATTCGATTATCTGAAATCGTAGATGGCGTTAATATTCTATCAAGTGTCATTGTATAATCAAAAATTGTAGTAAAAATTAACCGTTATGATTCTTACCTAATACCTTTGAATAACAAATATTAGCTTATCGGTGCCGAATAAAACGCCAAAAAAATTTGCGCCCAATTTTTCTAGTTCATTTTTTTTCAGCAAGATGGTGTTTTAGAGAAACATTAATGCCATCTATGATTTTAGTACGATATAATTGAAACTTGCTTTCCTGTCCGAGTTTGACCCCCCTGCAAGAACATGAAAAGATGGCGACATATTTAAAACGAACGTCAAAATTATTTGATATTTCATTGTTGCGGTCTTCCGCAGATGTGAATTTAAGGGATTTAATGTGTCCCGTGTGCCGCGGTATATTAATCGAGCCAGTGACACTTCCTTGTACACATAACCTCTGTTTACGGTGCTTGAAGGGAACCTTTGAACATAACAGCCTGAGTTGTCCTCTTTGCAGAGTTCGTGTAGGTTCTTGGCTTCGTACTGCTACCAAATCTGAAACATTGGTCAACAACGCACTTTGGGAACTCATCAGGACTAAATTTCCCAAAGAGGTTGAAGACAAATATAACGGAGACGACGGAGAAATTGAATTGGACGCTGGTGGGTGACATCGCCTAACAATAAACAAACATAACATAACCCCAATTTCATTAAAGCGCATATATAGATATACACATCATACATACATACACATATATATATATATATATATATATATATATATACTACACATACATGCATATGTGTGTAAGCATTATTGATATTATTTCGTTTATAAAGTTATTTTTTAATGTTTATTTGTAGAATTTCATTGTTTTATGTCATAGTGTACCTATTGGAGTATTAGTACCTTGTTTATATATATCTGAACTGGTACATTTACTAATATTTATTACGTTGATACATGTTTCTTATATAGATTCAAAGAAATGTAGAAAAAACAAAAACTAATTTATTTTTTCCATAGGATTATCAACTAGGAGTAAAATACTTAGTGCTGCTGGAGAGATTAGAAGGGAATATGAAGCACAACTTCAAATGGCTGAAGAAGAAATGCGACGTCAAAGAAAGAACGAAGAAATTGCTAGCCAAGCATTGATAAGAAAAATTCAGGTTGAAGAACAGCAGCAACAATTTGTGCAGATAGCACAAGATCAATTATTAGCTCAGAGTTTAGCAAAAAAACAATTAGCAGAGAAACAAAAAGAGGTTACAATGTACCAAAATGAATGCGCAACTTCATCAGTGTCAAATTGTTCACTTGATATATCTAAGCTTGATACTAAGTCGATGCCCTTGCTTAATACAGAAATTTTTAAATTTGATGGTCCAAGTTTGGAAACAAGAAAAATGAATCTTTCACAGTTAAAAAATGGTTCGGAGTTAAGACGCTCAAATATTGCTTTGATATCCAAAATTCGTGCAGAAAGATATGCATCTAGTGTAAAACCAAATACATCAAATGCATATAAAGATTCTACTGCTAAGTTTTGTTGCCAAAAGTCGATGCCTGTTTATAATACTATTGCAAGAACTCTAAAGCATCAAGTGGTAACTAAATTTACTCAGCCTGGAACTTCAAATTATACTTTGGAACCAGGATGTTCCACTTCCAAAATTTATGGTATGCAAAGTAAAGAAGAGTTACGTGTACCCAGTGATGTTTTAAGTAGTAAAAAGAAAAGTTTAGGTGTAGAAGTTTGCATGACCTCAGGAAATGGCGATGAAAGAATTGGTAGCGCTGAAAGTGCAGGTAGTCATGATAGTATCAATCAAGAAATTCATCACTTTAAACCAATTAAGGCAATGCCGCGAACACCTTTCAAAATGTCCATAGGTATATATGCTTTTCATAATATTTTATTTGTTTGTGGATATTGATTATTTGTTGATATGGAATTATATAATTTTTTTAATGTTATTTTTATAATTATATATACAGATGGAAAACAAATTGAACCAAAATTGGTTAGGGTAATACCTGTTTTGAAGAGAATATCTAATGCTTTACCAAAGGCTCCATCTCCAACTCATTTAAAGAGAATCATTGGATGTTCATGGAGTGCTTTTAAAGGTTTGTATTTGGAACAAACTCGATTAAAAGATAATCACAATTAATATGCTAATATTATCTTATATAGGTAAAATCAGGCAAGATATGAAAATAAAGGAAAATGTTTGTGAAATTAGAGAGAAAATAGATGAAGTTGAACAAAATCCATCAACTTCTCTTACCCAAAAACCCAATATTAATATTAATAGATCATCAAAGTCTCAGATACATGATGCTATACGCAGACTTGATTTGGTTCCTGAATTATCATTTGATAGTAATAAGAATTATGCAAAGAATATAAATAGAACAATTAATGGTACTAAAGTAAGTAAAAAACTAATCTTAGACGAGCATGTAACTTCAGGGAAGGTACAAAAGACTTGGAGATCACAAATAAAGAACAGCTTGATGGGAAAAAGTAAGAGACAAAAGAATATATGGTCAAATAGAAAAGATGTCGAGTTTATTCTAGATAAAGAAGAAGTGAATGATAATGTAACAAATTCTGACCCCTCATTTAACAATGCTAAGGAACGTTTAGAATGTAATGAACAGGAAGAAGATAATAAGGATAATGTAGCTGTAGAAAACATTGCGGAAAGAATTAAAAAGAGGAAAGTAAATATTAAAAGAAAGAATTCACAAGTTGAACAAGATAAAATACTTGAAGCAGACAGTGGTGATGAGAGCAAACCTACGAATAAAAGAGGTATAAGGAAAAGAACTTTATCTAGAAAAGGTAATAATCAAACGTCAGCAAGTGAACGATCTGCAGTTAGTGTACAGAAAAGGATAAAGTTAAATTGTTCGCACAAGCCTACATTAAGGAACAAAAGTGAAAACATAAAAAATGATGTAGATAGTCTCAATACAAGTTGCAAAACAATTATTCACGGATTAAGAAAGTCAAGTCGGAATATCAAAACAGTAGTCAATAATTCTTCCAAAAAATATGATCAAGATGTCTTAAATAAAGAAAATCCTAACAACAATAAACATAATTATGATCGATTGAACTCATGTCTTGTGTCACAAGGAACTATATCAAATAATACCAATAGTGCTACAATAAACAATGAGAATGTTCTATCGAACGAAGAAGTAATTAAAGAACAAGAAAGAATAGAAAGATTGGTACTTCAAGAGAAAGAAGATTTTGAGTTGGCTCAAAGATTACAAACTAAGTTTGATGAAATGGAACGAATAGCTGGACGTACACGGCGGTCTAGAAAGGCGATTGAAAGTGGAGATATTTCTTTAGATTTATACAAAATAGAAGTAGGAAGAACTGTGCATAAAGTAGCTAGTACACATACTGCCAAACGATCAACCCTTAATCAAACTGTAAGCAGTGAAACTAAACAACGTGGTAGGCCTCGGAAGAGTGTGAAATAAATAAGAAAAGTTGTTACTGCATTTCAACTAAGAACCCTCCAAGACGGATGTTCCTATAAAATATAAAATACAACTTCAATTTCATTTTCTACAATATATATTTTAAGTATTTTGAAGAAAATACTTGCACGATATAATATGTGTACCTGGATATATTATGACAACTGTAAATGAAGGATCAGAGAACTTAAATGAAATTTTAAGAGAATAAATATAGTCATTGACATATATATTTCATTGAAGATTGACAAACTTGGATTTGATCAAAAGTTTGTTTTTATGATTTCTATGGATTACTAATTATTTAAAGATCTTATTGTTTATAAGTAACTTTATGTTAATATAAAACTATTCGCGCAAAAATCAAAATGAGAAATGGCAGTAGGTGTTTCAATATTGTAGAATTTAAAGCAATACGGATGCTTGCATACAAAAAAAAAAAAAGGAAAAAAAAAAGCAGAGATAGTAACTCTTTAAAGAAAGAAATAAGATTTTCCTATAAACTTTCGTCTTTCTCATGTATTCATCTTCGCTACAAGTATCGATTCTTTTTTCGGCGTTGAAAGTGCCAAATACGTGACGGATATAAATGCAGCTGATATAATGTTGACGACAAACCGAGAAAAGGACAGTAATAATTATTGGAGTAAAAAGGGAAGGGGAACCTAAATGAGATCACAAATCTCTACTGAAAAGATATCACATACCTTTTCATAATTTGTTTCATTATGATATAATATTTCTTTATTTTTCTTAAATAGTTAATGATTCATATAAATCTATTTCAATGACTTATAGAATACACATCAATCAGTATTTCAACATTAACTGATTACCTGCCTTTATATTTTCTAAATATCGAAGATATCGTAATATTTATTAACATCTTAAGGAAACAAAATGCTTCCAAAAGTTAGAAGTTCAGTTCGTTTGACTGTTAAATGCATAAATTACCTTTTTAAATGCAGCATCATTACAAGCTCATATGCCATTGTACATACGAATTTTACCACGTACTATGTATATATTAATTGGCAGCAATTTCAAAAAAAAAGAAAAGAAAAGTAAAAAAAAAAAAAGAAAAAAAGAAAAAGGAAAAAAAATAAGAATATAGGTATTCATTTAAATAACATTAGATAGATAAATATGTATTTAGATCATATTTATGCTGCAAATGCCTACTGTCAGCTCTGACGGCCTTAATTATGATACTGCTATTATTGTAAATATATTAAGATTAGGATTATATATGCTGAAAGAAAAAAAAGGAATCATAATGAATATGAAAGTTACTAAAAAGACGAAATATTTTGCTCTATATGACAAATTCTAAATGTTTCTAAATGAAATTAACTGAACAGTTATATTAGAAAAGATTAAGCGACAGTTCCTTTGATAGAATTTCATTATTAGTGATCCTTATCTTTTTATAGATCACTTATACAGATGATATCATATTTTGGGTTAAGAATTGGCAATTAGCTTTCATTTATTGTGATAGTAGTGACAGTATTTTTCACCTCCACAGTTTTGGTTTCTTTATTTCGTAAGATTAACATAATAGTTCGTGAAGTCTTCATTAATATTATTGGTGGTAAAGATCAATATCATTAGTGTCATAACATTTTATGATACTTTTCTAATAATTAGTACTCTTATATTTTAGGCTATAACATAAACATAAATTAGTTCGGTTACAAGTTTAAATACGTTTTAATTCTAAGCAAGTATAACCGAACTTATTTATATTATGATCCAATATGTACAAGGCAATATTTTTTTTTCTTCTATGTCAGAGCTTTCTAATTATTATAGTATTGTATAAAAACAAATGCTCATAATATTTCATATTTAAGTAAAATTTCTTGAATATATATCCATATATATAATATATGGAAAACTATCAGATGGTCTTATGGCATAACAAATAATCAGTTTTTTCTTGCGTTACACAGCTTTAATACAAAAAACTATTTTCTAAATTGTTTTCTGTTTTTCTAAAGCCGTTAGATAATTTATTTTTTCTTAAATTTTCGTATTTTGAGTTATTATAATTATAAATGATGAGCGGTTAATAATATCGCATTCCAAAATCATGTCAATATTAATATGACATTTGGAAGTAAAAGATAGTCATAGATTATACGATGTTATTTTATATATATATTAAATGTAAAAGCTAAAAAAAATAACGCGATACACCATAGTCATTAAATTTTGTTCCAAATACATGTAGACGACGCTAATGCTCAGAGATTATTATTATTATTATTTAAATAATTAATTCAAGGTCGTCGATATATATATAGGCAATATATATATACTTTTTTTTTTCTTTCTCCATATATACGTATATATGTCACACACGATCATTTTGTGACATGTGCATGCTCCTGATGTATGTGTGTATGTATATATACACACACACACACACACATACATATATGTGAATACAATCTAATAATAAATCGAAACGAATCGTGTACAATAAAATTTTTGTGAGGTTGTTAAATAACACTAGAAGAGACAATTAAAACGACGTAGGTAGTAGGACTTGTTGATAATCGTACTATAAACTATAATAAACAAATATATATATATATATATATATATATATATATATATATATATATATATATATATATATATACACACACACATAATAAAAATTATACACACGTGCATGGAATTTAAAAAATTATAAGATATACGAATGTATAGAAAAAAATTTAGTTATAGACAAACGCTAAAAGATATTGTCAGTATGTAACGTGTTAATGAAAACACTATTATAGGTCAAAATGAGAAATAATCATAATTTTAACTAAAAAAGATTACGTAAATGTGTAAAAACACATACATATTATGGATTTTTAGAGAATCAATTTTATATGCTGATATGTAATGTGTGACAGAGAATGTAAAAGGAAGAAACCAAGAAAAGAAAAAATGAAGAAGAAAAGCGATATTTGAAAACATAGGGTTATCATCCTGTTTTCCTTGGTGCATTTTATATATGGAAACGAATAATAAATAGTTGTAACTACTTCGAAAATAGTGGTTATTTCCGTATTACTACTTTATGCATTTATGATTGACAAATGAGCTTTTATATATACCCAAATTTTGTATATTTAACAAAGAGCGAAATATTTTGCAGATAATATTTGTACATGAAGTATACCTTTTCGAGCTTTCCACATATAAATAAACCTATTTTCCGTTTGGAATAAATCCGGTAAAAAAAATATAACAATAGCATTTTGTATTCAACGTATAACGTGTTTCACGCTCCTTTTAATAGTTTTATTTATAACTCCGTAGATATATAATTAGTCCGTTCAGTCATTTATAATAATTACATTCTATGTAGCATTATTTTTCTCAGCAATCAGTATTGTACATTGATTCAGTAAACATCAAGTTCGGTCGATAAAACAGGATCAAATGTAAATATTATTATTATTATTATTATTATTTCAAATTTTAATTAAAGAAAATTTATTTCAAACTTTTAATATGTAGATACATAAATAACAAATTTTCTGTTGTTATTTCTTCGAAGAAATTAGCTCTATTTTTTTTCTCTATTCTGTCTTTTTAAACAGCTGCAAAAGGTAACCGACTAAAACGCAATAAAGTATTTCGATCGAGCGTGAACATTCGCGATCAGTAATATTCCCTTTTACGTAAATTTTTTTTTAATTTCTTTGCAACCGTAAACACGTTCGGAGAAACATATTCAATGCGTTAAAAGCAACTATAAATTGTCGATTTTATTAATTAGCAATATAAAGAAAAAAAAAATATATATATATATGCAAGTATATATTTTATCTGGTATAAAATTCATCAACGACCTGTTCGAAGAATTCTACATAAGCACGACGAAACATATCATAACGTCGATCATAATCGATGATATAACACGTGTTGTCGTTTTCGTAATCGAGGTGCAATCAACAACAAGATAAGAAAAAGTTTTCTTGAAAAAAGAAAAAAAAATGTAGAAAAACTAATCGGCGAGTTACAAAAAAGAAAAGGTAAAAAAATTCGAAGAAAAATAAATTGATGCAAAAGATGGTATAGCACGTCTACGATCTCGATTGATAATAATAATCATTGGAATTAACGAAAAGAATCAAAAGTGCAACCGAAGAAGGATAGAAGAGAAGAAAAGAGAGAGAAGAGGAGAGGAGAGGAGAGGAGAAAAGAGGAAAGGAATGGAGAAGAGAATAGTGCTTAGATCGGTGCAACGAAGTAAAAAAGAGAGAGGCAAGAACGAACGATCGCGACGACCATGGTGGCTGCAATGTGACCGGTGTACCACGTGACCGATTGGACCAATCGGTACTTAGGTAGAACTGGCGGTCACGTTGCGTTCGGCGTGGCAAAAGCTTTCCCCTTTCCTCTTAACTCTGTCTCTCCCTTATCCTGCTTGAAAGCAGCAAGTCCTAGGTGAGAAGCATAAGCACGACACCCGACGAATACAACAGTTCATTTTTCTTATTTCCTCGGAGAATCGTTTTGCATTTATTATCACCTCTTTTACGATCGTACGTCCGTTATCATTATCGAGCGCAACAGACAAGATTGTCGTACGAAGACCTTAGACATATATCGGTGAAGTGCGTTTAATTATCGTTCGTTCACTCGTTATTGTGGATTATTTGTAATAGTGTAGTGTCAATGTGAATTTCATCGAAGAAATAATTACCTTGTAGGAAATTAACGTTGGCAACGATAAAAAGGGATTACGATTTGTTCGTGACGTCGGATTTGTGTTTTTTGTCGTATTACGAAGAGGGAGAGAGAGAGAGAGAGACAGCAGACAGACAAAGAGAAAGGATCGTTAGAATTTCGCGCCTCTTTCGGTAAGTTCATTTACGTTTTATTTCTTCTTTTGATTCATTTTTTTATTTATTTTTTTTTTATTTCGATTTGATCTTACAGCTCGGAGAAATAATTATTTACTTGAACGTTGAAAAATGAATTTGTTATATGTGCGTGCTCCCTGTATGTTTGCATACCCATGCATACATATATATATATATACACACACACACACACACACACACACACACACACACACAAGCACGTACACATGTAATATATATGTCGTATATTGCATTCGTGCTGTCATGCGAGGTAAAGCGCGCGATAGGTTACATTTAGAGTGCGCTGTTTTACTCGGTCGGTAATAAAGATGACTGCGATTTATTACCGAGTATGTGTCATCTTGTTGATTTTTATTTCGTTTTCTCTCTCTCTCTCTCTCTCTCTCTCGTAAAGTCGCAGTAAGAATAAACGGAAGACTCTACGTGCTATTTATTAAGTTTTCTGTGCAACATACTCGAAAATTCTTTATTGAAAAATTCTTATAGGAAGTGTCACGATCCGTCTATCATATATTCCTACAAGTATATGTAATTTAAACTCAAACGTTTGTTTCTTTTTTGCTAATTCTACATCCGACTGACATATTCGTCATTTCGATTATTATTTCGTTGTTCTGTATTAATTCATACGTAACAGATAAATCTAATATCATGAATGTGTTTATGCTGCTGCTAATATACTAACTTCAAAATATATTATAAAATATAACGTGTATATATATATTTTTTTTTTGTAATATTATAATAAAAATATTTTGAATATTATAATAAAAAGATAAAAAGAAATAAATTCTCGCGAAAATTTATTTGGTGAGTCGTCTCTGTTTTATCGATCGGGAATCAGTGATCCATTGAGTATCGGACATAGGTTGCATAATAACTGTCTGGAAAAAAAAGAAAAAATAAGAACGATTATGTCATTGGGTCAGCGCGTTGGTTTTAAGCAAAATGAAACGACGTAATGTCGCTCGTATTTCGTGTTACTAGTAATTAAAGTTAAAAACATTCAACCACAGCGCGCCAATTTAATTCGTGAAAGTCGAAACTTGTTTGCTTTCTTTGACTTACTCTTTCTGCATGAAATTAAGGTTAAGAGAAGATTAGGAAACGGAAGAATCATTTAGATATAAAAGTATTATTTTAATGATCGATCAGGCGAAACAAAATGTTCACCAATCGATAGAGAAAATATTCTACATTCGATCGAAAAAAGTTCTATTTCGAACAAATTTTATAAGATTTTCTTTTTCTTTTTTTTTTTATTTAATTTTAAACAAGAGTTAAAGATAACTGAAGAAATTAATGGAAGATATTCAAACATACATTAGGATGAATTAATCGAGATCGATGAATAGAGAAATAATATCTCGATCCGTACATCTAATTTTTATTTGAAAATACGAAAAGAAGGAAAATAAAACCAATAAAGAACACGATGGTTTAAAGAGTGTCACTGTATAACATATAATTAGTTCTCCAAAGGCTTGACACTGGAAATAATATTTGTTCAATCACGTAACGTCGTCTATATTCGGGTTGAATGAGAGGTAGCATCGATCGTTACGTAGATGCAGTTCGTGACTAATCTATGTGTCGATAAAGGTGAACAAAAATAAAAGAGGATGACATGAAAATGTATGCGAGCGTTAACCTTGTTTTTCTATTTGCTTTTTCCTTTTCTTAAGAGAAGATTTCGTTTTGTCGAGTCTTGATTTTTCAATAAATATTTTTATTTGTGATTTGTGATAAAGGAAAAGATAAAGGGATGATAAAATAATGTTCTTTTTCATTTGTTTCTTTTTTTTTTACATTTTTTTTATGGAACTGCATTTTAATCAAAATGTAAAAATGCAATTTCAATTTTTCCGATTCGTCTAATCTTTCTCTTTCTCTTCCTTCCTCCTTCCCTCCTCCTCTCTCTCTCTCTCTCTCTCTCTCTCTCTCTCTCTCTCTCTCTCTCTTTCTCTTTCTCTCTAATCCTGTAATTTCTACAGCTTATTTTAATCAGCCATTTTAATCAGCTTCCCTCCCCCCCTAAAACCTTCTTTAGAGAGAATCCAGCTTAAATATATTTCAACGTCGTTCCATGTACAATATATTAGTCGTACGAGTTTATTCTCGTGCGTAGTTCACAAAATGTGAAAAAAAAGAAAAGAAAATTAATCAGATGAATTTTAATTGGAGGCGATAACGAAGGAGACTTTCGTTCCTAAAATTTTTTTTTCTTTTTTTCAATATTTTTTTTTCTTTTTTTTATTTTCTGTTAACGAGGACACCTCTAATTCTTTACTCTCTTTTTCTTTTTCCTTTACAGAAAGTGATATCTCACGAATAAGAAAAGTAAGAAGAATATCTTGGCTTGGAGAAGAGGTTGCGTTAGCATAAAATAATTGCGTAATGCCGCCGGACGATTAGCCCATTCACCATTTTCTTTTTATTTCTGGATAGAAAAACGAATTAAGTCTCGGCAAATATACGTTCGATATTCGTCGAAAGAAAGAAGGGTAGAGAAAGAAAGAGAGAGAGAGAGAGAGAGAGAGAGAGAGAGAGAGAGAGAGAGAGAGAGAGAGAGAGAGAGAGAGAGAGAGAGAGAGAGAGAGAGAGAGAGGAGGTAGAGGTAGAACGAATCGAAAAAGAGTCTTCTTTAAAGTACTTCGGAAAAATCAGGACGACGCAAGGATTCATCGATTTTCTACAAAATGGATGCGATTTGAGGCCAAGAGTATAGAGAGATCGAGGAAAAGAAAGAAAGAAAGAAAGAAAAGAAAAGAAAAGAAGAGAAACGTAAGAAAGAAAAAATTTAGTAGTAGAAAGGAAAGGGACGAAGTCGAATGAAGAATCGTAGAAATCGAGTACAATACACCATCGTTACGTCGTAAGAGAGAAATAGAGAGGGAGATAGAGATAAAGATAGATAGATCCGGTCGATCGGTCGATCGACCTACAAGCTCCGTTAGAATGAGCAGATTTCAAGAGTAAAAAAAAGTGGAGAACGGCGATTTCTAACAAGTGGCGGCGGTGGTGGTGTGTGGTGGTGGTGGTGGTGCTGGTTGTGGCGGGGGTTGGAGCGGTGGTGATTTGTAAAGAAAAAGAAAGTTTAAGACGAATAAGACGATAAAAAGTAAAATGACAGGTAGTAGGAAAAGCGAATTTGGCGATGGAGTGACCATGCAAGGAGATGGTAGAAAACATACGGTTCATTGGTTCCGAAGGGGACTCAGATTGCATGACAATCCATCCCTAAGAGAAGGATTAGCTGGTGCTTCCACTTTCCGGTGTGTCTTTATTTTGGACCCCTGGTTTGCCGGAAGCACTAACGTTGGTATTAATAAATGGAGGTGAGTCTATTGGCCATAGGAAATTGTTTTAGATTAATCAACATTTTCGGTGAATATCTCTAGTGTTAATAAATGCGATTACATGCATATAGTGGAATAATAATAATAATAATAATAATAATAATAATAATGATAATGATAATAATAATAATAATAATAATAATAATAATAATAATAATGATGATAATGATAATGATAATGATAATAATAATAATAATAATGATAATAATAATAATAATAATAATAATACTGACGAGCCAAGTGAAAATTGGATTTTAAAAGTATTCCTATTAAGTTGTAATCTCCTATTCTTTCTCTTACTTAAACGTTTTTATCAGATTTCTCTTGCAATGTCTCGAGGATCTCGACTGTTCCCTAAGGAAATTGAATTCCCGTTTGTTCGTGATACGAGGGCAACCGGCAGACGCCTTACCAAAGCTCTTTAAAGAATGGGGCACGACGAATTTAACGTTCGAGGAGGATCCAGAACCATTTGGACGCGTACGGGACCACAAAATTTCAACGCTTTGTAAGGAGCTCGGTATCTCGGTGGTCCAGAGGGTCTCGCACACACTCTATAAGTTGGACGAGTAAGCGCCCCGAAACACTTCTTTGCCCCGGAACATTCGATTTAAGGCTTAAGTCTCCTAAGTAGGATTTTATTAGAGGATTACATATGACGATCGGTTTACATCCAAATAGAAATATAGATTTAATGATATTTATGGTTATTATCTCTGTTCTATGGGTTTATTAGAAACGTCTTTTTTAAAGATATTTTTTTTTAAACCATAGCTTTCATTGCAGTTTACATGATTCTCATATTTTATTCTTTGACATCATTGTGAGAGTATCGATAGAGTCCTTTTCGATTGAATATCGTTTTTTTTTTTTTTATATATAATATTTCATATTTCAGGATTATAGAAAGAAATGGAGGCAAGCCACCCCTAACTTATCATCAGTTTCAAAATGTCGTCGCGAGTATGGATCCTCCGGAAAAGCCTGTATCTACAGTAACGTCAGTCTGCATTGGTGATGCCTATACTCCATTGAAGGACGATCACGATGATCATTTTGGTGTACCAACGTTGGAGGAACTCGGTAAGATTGAACAACGGAATGTTTAATTTACATTAAATAAATTTGAGAGGACAATTGATCTCAGAAAAATAATGCTCGATTGGGGGTTAGAATGAGCGAATAATGATAACAATAATTTTTAGCACTTTTAATCGACTGCTCGAATAATATCGAGTTTCATCCGATATTTATGTAGGTAGGTAGTGCATAGAACATACATATATTGCTTATACACACACACACACACACACACACACACACACACACACACACACATACATACATACATACATACATACACATAGAAACGAGATAGGAACACGAGTACAATTGGCCACGTGCACAGAACCGTAAAATACGAGCTGCGCTCTCATTCGTCTCCTTTTTTCTCTCTCTCCCTCTTCCTTTCCCTCTCTCTCTCTCTCTCTCTCTCTCTCTCTCTCTCTCTCTCGTTCTCCTTGCTTTTCTTTTTTCTTTTACCTATATTTTTCGTAAAGGCCGTGTTACAAAACAAACAAGAAAATATTCAACACGTGCCAAGTTTTCGCCCTTAATACGACCTACTTTATATGCTCTCACTTTTTTTTTCTACGCGCCTTTAAAACCGTTCTTTTTTAACTTATTGGGTCTAGCTCAAGTTTCCTAATCTACAGTCACACGCAAAGACGCATACAAACATAGTAGTCAAGTACTCTTTATCTCTTACTTTTTTCTCTAACAAGAGCTTTATCATTCGAACTAATCTTCATGTATAGATATGTAGATATATACATATACATCTCAACATACACACATACATACATACATACATACATATTTATATATGTACTTATGTACGTACGTACGTACGTATGTATGTATGTATGTATGTATATATGTATGTATGTATGTATCTATGTATATATATATGTATGTATATATACATATATATATATATATATATATATATATATATATATATATATATATATATATATATATATATATAATTTTCTCTCATCTCTTTCTTTTATTCGTTTATTCGAGATTTATATAGTGAAGAAATAAGAAATCATTGCTTACGATCATGTTACAATCTAACGACGAATACTTTTTCGCATTCCTAATAAGATTTCCTATTTATGGCCGACCTTAATCCGTAATCTCCGTGGGATATAACATACATATACGTGACGTCAGCCTTTGACAGAAAAGCGATATTACGGAGAAAGTCTTAACTTATACATAGATATTTCTGCTATACACACAGATCTACAGGGAGTATACATCCATTCATACATATACATGGATGCGTATCGAAACATAGTGGGGACATAGTAGAATGCGAAGCTTTTCGTGCAGATTCGAGCACCGAGAAATTTCCTTTTAAATACTCCCATTGTCTCGAAAACTTTATATATATAAAGTATTATACATATAATATGTCTATATATGTATGTACACATATGGTATACGTACGTACATATTACGATTGACATAAGACAATAGAAGCCATGATCTTAATGTTATCGTCCATACAAATTGCAACAATGCTTTTAATCACTTTTCCATTTCATCCTCGTTTACGTCCGCTTTATCATATCCCTGAATAATTCCTATAATCGTTATTCAAATTCTGAATAATGAATATTTAACCGAATACACGCTCCTAGAAGAAATATAAGATTTAAGTCGAAATTGAAAAGGATATTGTCCTTATGTCAAGTGGCGGGAAATTTGTGTTTTAAATTAAATAGGGAAAAAACGGGCAAATTCTTTTTCTCTCTTTCTTTCTTTATTTTATTTTATTTTATTTTATTTTATTTATTTATTTTTTTTATTACTTTCCATGCGAAGTTTCAAGTAGGAAAGATTGAAAATTGAAAGAGAAGTAGTCGTTTGGGAAGCAAACGAAACGACTTCTTTCCGATAGAGGACTTTTGAAAGTAAGTGAAGGAGAAAGAGAGAGAGGGGGAGAGAGAGAGAGAGAGAGCGAGAGAGAGCGAGAGAGAGCGAGAGAGACCTAGTTTGTTTCTTAACAGGCTTCGACACAGAAGGGCTTCTACCGCCTATATGGGTCGGTGGTGAGAGCGAGGCCTTGGCACGATTGGAACGTCATCTCGAGAGGAAGGCCTGGGTGGCGAGTTTCGGCAGGCCGAAGATGACGCCGCAATCACTACTGCCGAGTCAGACAGGCCTATCACCTTATTTACGCTTTGGCTGTCTCAGCACGAGACTTTTCTACTATCAGCTTACCGATTTGTACAAAAAGGTACAAAACAGCGGCAACGCTTTTATAATTTTATCTTCGTATAGGGATATCTTTATGATCGGTTAAATGATAATTTAATTTTTCGATTGTTTATAATAATATTATCGGTAGTATCGTGTAATTGCGAATCGAATTAATTATAAAAATTGTACGTCACGGTATTTTTTTCTTTTTTATTTATTTATTTATTTATTTTTTTTTTTTCATGATCGCAGATAAAGAAAGCAGTACCACCGCTTTCGTTGCACGGTCAACTTCTTTGGCGCGAATTCTTTTATTGTGCCGCCACGAAGAATCCTAATTTTGATCGGATGCAAGGCAATCCGATTTGCGTGCAAATACCGTGGGATAGAAATGTCGAAGCGTTGGCAAAGTGGGCGAACGTAAGTGAATTTTTCTTTTCTTTTTTTTTTTTTTTTTTATTTATTTATTAACAAATATTAACGATCCGTTTTACATTCGTTGGTAAAGAAGTGATCCTTAATATCAATCGAGTGATCGATAATATTTTTCGTTTATCATACCGTATTTTGTTTTCTTTTCCCTCAACGTTGGCATAATTTTCTTTCCTTTCTTTCTTTCTTCCTTTCATTCCTTTTCTTTTTCTTTTCCTTTTTCCTTTTTATCTTTTATGTTTTTAATTAGGGCCAAACGGGTTTTCCGTGGATCGATGCGATTATGACTCAGCTCAGAGAAGAAGGTTGGATACATCACTTGGCGAGACACGCAGTTGCTTGCTTTTTGACCAGAGGTGACCTTTGGATATCCTGGGAGGAGGGAATGAAGGTAAAATGTCGCTGCATTGGCATTTTCCATTATTGAGCTCGTAATAAAATATGCGCTAACATTCTGACACGTATCGCTGATAACTAACATCCTTTTCTTGTCGTATACAATGCGTGTCTAAAGGACTCGTTAACATTTCGCATAGGCGATCGTTTAAATCTTGATAAGAACGAGAATATAAACGTTCGCTTTGACATGCTTTGAAATCGGAGGAACGGGATGGCCGCGGGAAAAATATGTTTTTTAATCTTTTTATTTTTATTTTTTTATTTTGTTTTAAATTTATTTATCCATTTATTTATTTTTCCCTTTATTTTTCTCAATTTATACAAAAATACAAAAAAGTCCAAAAAAATTACAAACCGTCGTTAAGATTTCTTCCGTTTTGTTTTTGTGTAATTTTTTTATTTTCGTTTTTTTTTTTTTTTGAAAAAGTAAACGTAAGTATTTTTTCTTTCGAAGGTCTTCGATGAACTTCTATTAGATGCCGACTGGTCGGTGAATGCCGGTATGTGGATGTGGTTGTCGTGCAGCTCCTTTTTCCAGCAGTTCTTTCATTGCTATTGCCCTATACGATTCGGTAGAAAAGCTGATCCAAACGGCGATTACATTCGGTAAGCGATCATTTCTTGGAGGACTGTTTTAGATTTATGTCGAGGCAAAAGGAAAAAAAGAAAAAAAAAAAAAAAGAAAAACAGACGCAGACGAATTGACGATAAAAATTTGATATTTTTCCTTAAAATACCTTAAACCGAAGATATCGATTCACAGATTTTACACGGTTCTGTGAATCGAAAAATTATTAAATTATTCATATTATTGATATTTAACAATCATATTTCACAACGATATTAACGAATCGAAATTTTTTATTAAAATCATTATCTTCATATGAAAAAGATCTTTATTTTCCGTACTCGCATAATCTTTTTTTTTTACGATATTGTTCTCTTTGTTACACGAAATCTTCGATCGCCGAACGACGATAATGTCTCAGACGTTACTTGCCAGTATTGAAAAATTTTCCTACAAGATATATTCATGAACCGTGGAACGCGCCAATTAGCATACAACGAGCAGCAAAGTGCATAATCGGCAAAGAATATTCGTTACCAATGGTGAATCATAGCAAGAGTTCGCGAATCAACTTCGAGCGGATGAAGCAGGTTTATCAGCAGCTTAACAAGTATCGCGGAAACGGTGAGTGTGCTAAAGGGACAATGAACTCGCTAGTTGAAAGTCTAGTTTTTTTTCTATAATACCGAATATTAATTTGCGAGCTTCTTTTCCATATTCTTCTTCACCGACTGAGTAGAGTGAAAAAGAGAATACACAAAAAAATTCAACATAAAAAAGAAAAAAACAATTAATTTCATTTTTTCTGCATTTTTTTTTTTTTTCGTTTACACAGGATCGTCCCTCAAAGGCGAATCAGTCGGTGAGTGAATGTTCTCTTTAAATTTCTTCTAAATCCTTCATGTTTATCGTAAAACCAGAACAATCTTATTCAACTCGATATTTTCTATTCCTATCACGTTATTTCTTTTACTCGTATTATTTTATTTTAAAGGTCTGCTAAATGCACTTCTGCCGTCCAATCCAAAAGTAAAGGAAAACGAAGAAAATCGTCCATTGGTGAAAGATGAGGACAGAAAAATGGACGCTAATGATGCTAATATCGCACAGCAATAACGAGCACAGTACCGAGCGAAATGACGTTTTTGAAGAAGTAATCGTTTATTTTTTTTATTTTTTTCTTAACTATCATCGACCAACGTGAAAAATGCATCATTTTTCATATTTTGCAAAGTTAACATCGTCTCTCTCTCTCTCTCTCTCTCTCTCTCTCTCTTTTTCTTTCTCTCTTTCTCTCTTTCTCTTTCTCTTTCTTTTTCTTTCCTTTTTTTTCATTTCTTCCACCTCATAGACATATCTTCGTCATTAAGATCGTTCTCTAAGAAGACCGTTTTCATCAATCACGTCGTTAATTTAATTACTATTACGAGGTTCGTCGTTTATGAAACGTTCGTATTGATTTTACACACCTTGTGAGAGAAGTCACGCGATAAGGTACAAAATAGAATAAAACTATCATATTAAGAGAGATAAAAATTAATAAGATGATGTTCGCTTAATCAAGGACAAGATATATATTTGTTATCTCGATATACACACTCATATGTGTGGTGTATATATATATATACGAGATTATCGTTAAAAAAATATATATATATAATATATATATTATATGTATATTACGACAGTTCTTATGTTATCGATATGCCTTTAAAAATTTTCGTATCGATCACATATTAAGCTTCTCATGATTCTCATCAATGATTTTTAAGAGATTCTTTTTTTTATGCGTAATGTGTATTCCACATTTGTATTATTATATGTATTCTATTCTATACGCAAACACACACGCGTGGGTGTGTATATATGTATATAATGATTACTCACTGTACAGAATCAATTTTATGCCATAAAAAAATTTTCATGTAACTAGCCTGTCATGTTAATATTAAAAATGAATCATTCACTTACCTTTTCCTCGTTTTTGTTTACTATGTTTTCAGCTTCCAGACAAATATGGCGATGTTTCAATCGAATGAAAAAGTAATACGACTAAGAGTAGTCGTTGATCATAGATCATAGATCATAAATCATAGATCATAATCAAACTGTCGGGTAAATTAGTTTTAGTTAGTGCTTAAAACTCGGTCGATATTTCAAATTCATTTCAATTTGATCATTAGCATACGTGCATGTGTACATTCTGCTTTATTAATTATTTTTTATTTTTTGTCGATTATTCCTTCATCCTTTTTTTATTTATTTTTCTTTTGTATATTTTTTTATCTACAAGAAAAAACAGAATGTACAAACTCGATTTATCCTTTTAAATTCAAAGTGAAATAAAAAAGTGGAAGAAATTTTAATCTTCGGTTAAACAAAACAACTCAACATTTTGAATTTGATCATCGATCCAAGATCTCTGGTATGAGTGATCGTTCAACGTGAATAAACTTTCTCTTTCTTTTTCTTTCTTTTTCTTTTGCTACAAAAAGTTGATCATAGATTTACTCTATATTATATACCACGATTTTGGAACATACGAAATGAATTATTCGTTGTTCCACATCATGTTCATTTAAATCGTCTTGATAACTATTAATTGACGTTCTCTCTCTCTTCTCTCTCTCTCTCTCTCTCTCTCTCTCTCTCTCTCTCTCTTTCTTTCCCTCTCTCTTTCAATCTCACTCACTCACTCATTCAATTTTTCAATCTCTCTCTCTCTGTCTCTCTCTCTTGACTTGTTGCTATTTCGAAAGAGAGAAAGGTGGACGGTTATGGTGTTGTGCGAAAAAACTGTCCATTCCTTTTTCTATTTGATCGATGGTGTCAGTGAAACGCAATTCTCTTACTCCTAACTTCATCGTCAGGCATGCAATTTAAAAGATTTGTTTTCGCACGACATCATATTCGTGCCTTCCAATGATAATGAGCTTTGCGTTACAGTTTACACTTCCGATCAAAAGTCACGAACATCCTTAAGTGAGATTAAATTTTTCTTTCTTTCTTTCTTTTTTTTTTTTTTTTTAATAAACTCAAATTTAGGTTCACGTGTGTGATATAAATTATATGGATTAGCTTACGTGTATATGTGTATGTGTATGAGTTTATGAAAGATATTATTAACAATATTGTCAGAGAAATGATTAAAAAGTACATCGTATTAGTAATCGAAATTAAGTTGATTATATAATACTTCAATTCATTAGGGAGTAGTCAATTTTTGATCGTGAACGTGTATTAGTACGCTTTACACGATCCTACTACATCTCTCTCTCTCTCTCTCTCTCTCTCTCTCTCTCTCTCTCTCTCTTTCTCTCTCTCTCTCACTCTCTCTCTTCCTTTCATGATGCGCTCCAACTAAACTTACACGACGATGGTTTTTTTCTTTATTTCTTTTTTCATGTCAACAAATAATATATTTTTAGTGCCTATAGTACTTATAGTTTTACAGTACATTTTTCATTAGTTTTTTAAACAATTACAAATGAACATTCTCAGCACTCCGAAACAGGACTAATGTTTTTTTTTGTTTTATCTTGTTCGGTCATTCTTCGTTTTTCTTTCTCTCTCTCTTGTACATACATACAAACACACACATACACACACACACACAAACAAACAGACATTCTCTAGATTTCTCTCTCTTTCTCTAATCATACTCACTTATGCACATTTTCTGTCGTTCTCTCGATGAATTTTTATTCAGACAGATATACAGACAGACTACGTACACGTACACGTACACGCATACACACAAACGCGTATTCTCTCTCTCTCTCTCTCTCTCTCTCTCTCTCTCTTTCTCTCTCTCTCTCTCTCTCTCTCTCTCTCTCTCTCTTTTTCTCAATCATCATGTGCGTTTTTACGTGCCATACGTGTGTTTCTCTCGCGATATACAGAATTCACAAACTCTTTCGCTCTCGTCGTAATATGAATATGTATGTATATAATCTGTAGTATCGATAATAATCGAGCGGAGGGATGGGACAGAGGGAAAAGAAGCGACGTACAAAATAATACTTCCTTTTTCGCTTTTTAATCGTCAATGAGAGGGACAATGATAATCGCGATAATTACCGCGTGTTCTATAAAAAATGGGAATCGTATACATACGATCGTATGTATGTATGTATGTATGTGTACGTGTACGTGTACGTGTACGTGTACGTGTACGTGTGTATACATGTGTTAAGAAAATCCGACGCGATTTGAATGTATGTAGTTTTTGAAAAAGTCGAATGCGCGTTGAAAGTTAAGTGTTAAAGGATGAGAATGGGAATTTGTTGGTATTTCATTTGGGTGGATATGTTAACGACGATTTTTGTGAGAAAATATTAAATGACTTTTGGAGTAAGAGGAGGATAAGAAGGAGAACGAGAAAGCGACGAACGAATCTAATCCTCTTTCGAGCTTTTCCCATGATATACGCACTCTGACTATCATCACACGCATACCCAAGCTCTTTTTCTCTATTCTGCAAGCTCTCTCTTTCTCTCTCTCTTTCTCTCTCCCTCTCTCTCTTTTAATTAATTTCCTTAATGGAATAAACTACGGCTGCGGAGAGTGTTCAAATACGTAAACTTCGGTAGAAAATCGTCAAAGAGTTTGCTTTCGATGTTGTTTGTTCTCTTTCCTTTTTAAAAATGGTTTTTAATAGAATTGATAATTAAAATACCAAAGGAAAAAGAAGTTAGGAGGAATGAAT
Source organism: Dolichovespula saxonica (assembly GCA_911387935.1). Lineage (NCBI taxonomy): Eukaryota > Metazoa > Arthropoda > Insecta > Hymenoptera > Vespidae > Dolichovespula > Dolichovespula saxonica. Next base: position 3,382,278 of record OU426995.1, on the reverse strand, counting down.
TGTCCCGGTAGATAAGAATAACGATGACGTTCCTTCTCTCGGTTCGTCCCTTTGCGTGTAAACGAAAAGAGAAGAAGAGGGTAAAGAAGAAAGAAGGATAGAAAAAAAGAAAGAAAGAAAATAAGGAAATGTCCTTTTCTATTCGCAATACTCTTTTCGATTTTCTCCCATTTCCAACAAATCGTCACTCGCCCTTTTTTTTTCTCTTTTTCTCTATATCAAACCAACGGACGAGCTCGTTTCAACTCCCATTGGTCAATCCCATCATTTGCCCTTTTTCCTTCGTTCTATCTTTCTATCTTTCTCTCTTTCTTTCTTACTATTCTTCACGTTGACCAATGGACGAGCTCGTTTTTAGCTTCTAACGGCCCGTATCGCGAGAGCGTAAAATGCCGATCTTTTTCCACATTTCATTCGTGGATAGATCGCCAAGGAAATCTGTGTCGACAGAAGGAAAAGAAGAATAAGATTAAGAATAATAATAATAAGAAGAAGAAGAGGAGAAGAAGAATAGAAGGTGGTGGAAAAGGAAGGCAAGCAAGAATCTCTTCTTGATGACCTACCTTCCTTCCTTCCTTCCTTCTTTCCTTCCTTCCGTCTTTCCTTCATTCATACATTTTTTTTTTTATACCTCTAACTATACTTACTCTTAAGCAATGGTGTTCTCTACGTTCGGTTAAGGCCAAGATTCTAAGGAATCTCTACCTTATTTTTAAAACAGTTTTTTAAACGACGACGATTTGTCGCGAACGCGATGCGAAATCCGGACGGAGAGGAGGTCGGATCGAGTTATTATTACCGACGAGAAAACGATCTCACCTTCTCATGTCGTTTTTTACGAGCGAAAAAACCAAAATAGCGACAACGACGAAGACGACGACGACGACGACGACAACGACGATGACGACTTAATGACATCTTCGTGACTCTTTTTTGATAATCCCAACCAATCATTGGCTTTGTTCGAGGACGGAGAATATTTTTCTCACTTTCGCGTGTAGGAATGTATATATGTATGTATGTGTATCTGTATGTATGTATATATGTATATATGTATGTATGTATGTATCTATGTATGTATGTATATATGTATATATGTATGTATGTATGTATCTATGTATGTATGTATGCATGTATGTATGTATACCGGAGAAATGAAATATTAACATATTTGTTTTTCTCAACGATCCAGTAAATAAACTAACTTTGTTTCGCGTATGCGCGTGCACGTATGTAAATTATTTATGTATGTATGAGATAAGTTTTCTAATCAAAATTCTATTTTCTCTTTCTTACGTTCCTAATGGATTTAATATTTATTTATCCAAATATTCATGAAGAAATTATTCAGTAGTGTGTACGTCTCTCTCTCTCTCTCTCTCTCTCTCTCTCTCTCTCTCTCTCTCTATTTCTCTTCTTCTCTTTCTCTTTCTTGAGTATAGAATTTCTAAAATTGATACTAGCTTGTTACGTGCGGTACCATTCAACATGAAGAGATCCTTTGTCAAGATCAAAGTGAAAGCGAGAGGAACGAGTGCAAAGTGGATATAATTGGAAAAATGCATTGACGTGAAAGAGAAACGAGTTTTAGAGAGATAAAAGAGAAAGAAAAAGAAAAAGGAGAAAGAAAAAGGAAAAACAGAAAACCGAAAAGAAAAGGGTATTCCAAGAGTAAGGCGAGCGACGACGTTGAATATTTAGAATGTTGATGCTCACGAGGTCGCCTATGAAAGGGGCCAGGTTGGAGAGCTTAATTTCTCCCTGAATTCCGTTCGAGATTCGTGCAAATCTCTTGCCTTTCGTCGAGCTTCCTCGTCTCTTACATAATCTTGATTACTTTGGAAAACGAGGACATTTCCGTGAAACCCAAATTTTCCCAAACCTATGTAACTACGTATACATACTACATATATGTACAGCGAAGGTAGCAGCAATAAGAGGGGTAAAAATAAGCTGCTGGACGTTTGGTAAACGATTGGAGGATGAAGAAAAAAAAAATAAGTCTGGAAACATTTCATCCTTGTAATACTTTGTTCTTTCTCGCGCGCCCCTTCAATAAACGTAATTGGCAAGTTGTCCACTTAGCGGACGATGGTATTAAAAATGAACAAGGATTATCCTCCAATAAATTGTGAGATATTTAATGTATCAATGGCCTATGATCAAAATCCTTTTAAATAGATGCTAGAATTGTATGGTATTGAAAAAATGGGAAAAAAAAATAATTAAAAGAGAAGAAAAATATTCCCGGAATTTCAATGTGAATGTTTGAAAATATTCATTTTTTTTTCTTTTTCTTTAATCGAGAGAGAGATAGACAGATAGACAGAGGGATGGGGAGGGAGGGAGATAGAGATAGATAGATGGATAGAGAGAGAGAGAGAGAGAGAGAGAGAGAGAGAGAGAGTATGGTAAAGAGGAGAAGATGAAAACGAAACTTTCCCCCGGGTGATTGGTAGGGAGTATGGTCACATGTACACGTGCACGTGCACGCGTGCGAAAGAAAGCCGATCGACATTGTTAAAGTAAAGGGGGAAACAGGGAAAGGGAAAGGAAGGTTGAGCCTCTCCTAGTTAGACTCGGATTCGATCGAATCGATAAATCCGATTAATTGCGACGTGACTAAGTCACTCGCTTGTAGCCGCTTCTGCTGCTATAGCATGCGTGAGCGTGTATAATCTATGTGTTCTATGTAAGTGCGATCGATCGGACGAGCGAGCCCCCCGACTCGTGCCGTCGTTTGCTTTTATTACGCTTTTATTTTTTTTTCTATTTTCTTTTTCTCTTTTCTTTATATACATACATACATACATACATATATATATATATATATATATATATATATATGTATGTATATATATATATATGTTTTTTTTATATACCCTCGCAATTAGTTGAGGTATGCACCACGAACAACGAAGTTTCGCCGTATAGTTTTTCATTTCTTTTTATCCTTTTTTTTAACCCCTCTACCAACGGATCATTCGAATCCTTCGCGTAACAACGATAAAGGATAAAAAGATTGATCGGTGTCGGGAAACGACATAACATACATGTGTTGTATGTACGTATGCATACATTTTCTTATCTTTCCTTCCTTAATCTCGCTTTCAAAAATGAAAAAAGAAAAAAGGGAATCTTTCTCTTCTTCCGTCCCATGTCTTTAATGTATATTATATGCGTATATACATGACTATATACAAGTGGGATAAAAATTATTACATATCGATTACGTGTCAAACGATGCTCGTTATTAAAAATGTTTCATGTGCGTGTTCCTCCTCGCGACATCGCGGAAGAAGAGTAGAATCGTAATACTGTCTCTGATCGATTACCAGGGCTAACTACGCAGGCATATAATAATTAAAGAGATTTATGAAAATTTTGCGATCAATTTCAAACGTATGTATCGATGTTTCTGACAGAAACAAGGACGTTTGTATGTGTATATATATATATATATATATGTATGTATGTATGTATGTATGTATGTCTCGTGCGCTTGGTTTTGTGCGTGTGTTTCGTGTGTCCTTGTCGCGAGCACTCGCGAGAAGAAGAGGGATTAGGTTGTGGAATAATTCAATGATATCACGAATAAGCTGCTTAATTACGGCTTGTTTGTACATACTGACTGTTTCGACTGTATATACATCAATTTAAGTCGGATTTACAAGATTCATTCGACCAGTTCTCGATTTCTTCTCCCCCTATTTCGCCTTTCTTCTTCCCGCGAAAATTTAAACCGAATTGATACTTGAAAGATGGCCGACTACGATAGGCCGACCTGTTACTTTTCACGTAACTCGGACTCGTCACGTGTTCTTAAATCGTACGCTAACGATCGAACGAGATCCCTAGATGGATATTTTCTTTAAACGCGGAACAATACTACTTTTCAGCATTTCTTTTTGTCATCTACTATTGTGTTAACACGATTAGCTATGCTGCTACACCATTAACTACGGCACGCACGACTTGCACGTCGTGTACAAATGTTAAATAGCTCTCATTAGTACAAATGTTTTTTTATTCCATTTTTTTTTTTTTTAATGTTTCATTTTTGTTATTCCCTTTACGCGCTCGTAGCGTAAGACGTACGACGAAATATTACTACCTTTATTTTATTCTATTTTATTTTATTTTATTTTAGTATATTTATTTTTTTTCTTCCTACCGATACTTAATTAATTACTTAACGATTTTACATTTTGGAGATCTCGTTTGAACGTCGAACTCTCACGTTCGTTATTTCATCTACTAATCTTTGTTATGTGAAAAATCAAAAGAGATTCACGCACGACGTGTCGTCTCTCGTCGTTCTTACGCCTATTATATTATCCGTCCCCTTTCTCTAATTTTCTTTCTCTTTCACCGCTCTCAATTCTTCTCTCCGTCCCTTTTAATTATTTTGTCTTCGCCTTCCATTCCGATTTTTCACGATCGCGACAAGCATGCAATAATCCTACGTACATTACTATCCCTACTTACTTATGGGCACAAGGGAGTTATAAGTATACTTTACGTTTTACGCGCTTAAAATACAACGGCTAATTAAATTCATTCATTAATTTTACAATATGTCAACATCATCGATCTCCTTGGTTTCCGCTAAATATCATTTCACTTTGTCTTCTGTGTGCGTGTGTTTGTTCGTTCGTTCGTTCGTTCGTTCGTTTGTATGTTTGTTTGTTTGTTTGTTTGTTTGTTTGTTTGTTTGCTTTTTTTTCTTCTTTGTCTCTGTTTCTGTCCCTCTCTCTCTCTCTTTCATTATTTTTTTTCTTTTTTTCTTTGTTCTCGTTTATCTTCGTTAACAACAACAGACTTACTTATGACTAATTATGTTTCTGGTTTGTTACATTCTAAGGCCTTGTTTACTATAACGGATCCTTCTGTCATTAAGGCAGTGGCTCTTTTTCCTCGCTCCCGCACACGCTCGTCCAATCGCAAGCACGTACACGCACACGCTTTCATTCCTTTTCTCTCTCTCTCTCTCTCTCTCTCTCTCTCTCTTTCTTTCATGCTAACGCGCGCTCTCTTTTTCTCTCTTTTACCACTCGGCTATCTATCCATCTATCGATTGGTTCACGTCTCTCTCTCCCTCTCTCTCTTTTTCTCTCTCTCTCTTTCGTTCGCTTCAACTTCGTCGTCAATAAAAATCGTTGGTCGACCAACTCGGGCATTTTCACTAAGCAAACGATGCAAGAATATCTCTGTGAAAGCTTTAGAGAAAAAAATATTTAAAAAGAATAAAGAAGCAACAATAACAACAACAACGATAACAACGACCTGTTATCTCTACAATTGGACTTTTGTATCGCGAAATATGATAAGAAATTCGGATAGTATTCCCTTTATTTTTTCTCTCTCACCCCCCCTTCCCTCTCTTCGTATAAACATTGTTCTACATCATTCTCTTAGCACTTGGCGTGAAATCGTCCGAGAGGGTTGACTCTTTACACGGTCAGTTTTAAGTGTTAAACAAGCGACATCGCATTGCAAATTTTTTTTCACCTCCTCCTTCTTTTCCTCCTCCCTCCCACCCCGGCCACAGTGTTTTCTTTTAGTCACGAAGAAGAGAAATAAAAGTGTAGATGGCGTATCGGAGCAGCTGCTTTCGGATTTTTTAGTTTGCGTTCGTTCGTACGTTCATTCGATGAAGGCTTGTTTGCTTTTTCTTTTATTTTTTATTATTTGTATTTTTATTTATTTAGTTTTTTTTTTTTTTTTGGTTAAAAGGCTAATCAACGATCGCACGGGATAAGCTTCGATCGTGGACGGATTTTGATGTTGATGATAATGCGCCTCGCGATCGTCGGAGAAGAAGAAGAAGAAAAGCTAAGCGCGTCCTTCGCGCGTCATTCCTCTTTTTCTCTTTCTCTCTGTCTCTCTATATTTGGAAATTGTGAAATCCGTGAAGCGCGAAATTGAATTTTACGTCGGCCATTTTTCCCAAGCCCGGGCTGTCAGAATCGCGCGTGTTGTTGGTTAAAGGAAAGGAAGACAAATTTCGGTGCTTTTAACGCGACGAAACGAACTTCTCGATGTACTCTCTCTCTCTCTCTCTCTCTCTCTCTCTCTCTCTCTCTCTTTTTCCTACTTATTTTTCCTCTTTCGTGTTTAGATATTATGTAAACAAATAAATTTTTTTATACAATTTTGAAATCGACTCATTTCGAAAGGTTGTTAAAATTCGACAGAATAGGAACATTAATTTTCTAATCATATAGTTCATGAGTATATCAAAATAAAATATATTATGCTCGCGAAGAAAATTTTCGACGGATTCAACGCAAAACGAAAGGAAAATGAACGGAAAATTGTAAAAAGTGTAAGTGGGAATGTGGGTAGAAAGAGAAACGGGGAATGAAATTCGAGAGTTCTCTTTGGTAACGCGAGGAGGGTCGTTCTCGCTTGCGAGGTGAGTACACGGTTGCTGGGAGAGAGAGAGAGAGAGAGAGAGAGAGGAGGGGAGGGGAGGGGAAAAAGGACATGAGATTTTTCTCATTGTATATAACACAAACGTCGAGTGGAACGTAGTTGCACTTTGCTCAATCCAACGAAAGTAGAGGGGCTGTGTAGCCGAGTATTATGACGAAGGTAAAACGTTCTCCTAAACGGATTATTTTTATCATTCTCTCTCTTTCTCTCTCTCCTCTCTCTCTCTGTCTCCTTCTTCCTAACAAAAACAACAGAGAGGTGAGAAAAATAAGAAAATCGAAAGGTAAGAGGAGGAAAAGGACGATGACGATGACGATGACGATGACGATGAGGAACCTAACGACGATGAGGAGGACGATGACGGTGGCCTGTTTTATGCGGACGCTATGTGTTGGGAGACTTGTGAGATCAATACGTACTCCAGTTCTCCCCTTCCCCTCCGCTCACTCTCTCTCTCTCTCTCTCTCACTCTCATCCACTCTACCACCCCTAACCGTCCGCACCACCCTCTAGCTGCCTCCACCAAAACCCAACCAGCTCTTCAGTCCTTTCCCTTCCCCAGTATGTTCACTCCCTCCTAGCTGCACCCGTACTGCTCTTTCTTTCTCTTTCTCTCTCCCTCTCTCTCTTTCTCTTTCTCTCTCTCTCTCTCTCTCTCTCTCTCTCTCTCTCTCTCTCTTAAGCTCCATCTTTAGGCCGTTCTCCAAGCGACCCTAATCGACCGACAGAAGGACCTACGGTTACTCCCTTTTCTCTTTATCTATCTTTCAATCTCTCTCTCTCTCTCTCTCTCTCTCTCCCTCTCTCTTTCTTTATTTCTATGTAACCTTCGAAAAAGATTTATTACCGTTATTATTTTAACACCCTTTTCGAATCGTTCCGAAGCAGGAGACTTACTCGCACGTGACGAATTCGAAGAAATTCTCTAATTCAAATGAAAATTCTCTCTCTCTCTCTCTCTCTCTCACTCTGTTCGCTTTTTCTTTTCTTTCGTTAGCGTAAAATGTTGATGGCAAGACATGCATGTTGTCGAAGGGTGGAAAAAATGGTGAATTCGTTGAAAAAAAGGAGGGAAGTTCGAGAGGACCAGAAAGTAAAGAGGGATGAAAGAGGAGGGTTTGATACTTCTGTGTACGAGCGGGAACGGTAAAGAAGGGGTGGATCAGAAGGGGAAAAGGAGAACGGTGGTGGGACGGATCGGCCTCGAGAAGATATCAGAAGCGTTTAACCCTCGAGAGGAAGAGATATATAGGAACAAAAGGCTGGGTCGAGTGTCGTCGGATGCGAAAAGCGGATTGCACTTGCTTCTACGTTTCGAGAAAAATTATATGAAATACATACGACTCGCTTGGCGAGAAAACTCTAATCTAATTGCTTTAATATGGCGAATTGTTCTACCATAGGATATAGAAATCTTTCGGTAGATCACCGAAAAGGGATAGTTTTTAATTATCGACAATCTTACACGCGATGTATTTTTGAGTGGAACCGATCGTGTGAGGAGAAAAAGAGAACGAAAAACAAAACTAAACAAAAAAAAAAAAAAAAAATAATAAAAAACTAAAAAAGAAAAAGAAATCGAGAGATTAGATCGTAGGAAAAAAATTCGGATTTAAAACTAATTTTGTAAATATTAGCGGGAAGTAAAAGGGTCTCTCAATGGATCTTACCGAATCGATAATAAATTACTAAAAGTTTTTGAAAGTGTACGGGATTGATACGAGATCGATGATCGAAAAAAGGAAAACTCAAAGCGCCTCGCATCCATCTTAATGCATATATCGTAGACGACGAGTCTACTAATCGGCTTTACCTCGCCACCGACAAATGTCGGCGATCGACTATTGGTGGTTGGCTTTTGCGTATCCTATCGGATAAGTGTTGTTGGTAATTGTGAGGAAAAACATCGACGGGTATTATCGCACTACTGGTACGAATTGACATTAAAAAAATATATGTATTATTGTACGTACTGAATATTGCCATTTTTCATGAGAAACTTTACGTATCGACGTACATAAATATATATATATATATATATATATATATATATATATATATATATATATATATATATACACACACACACACTCACACACACACATCTTCGTTCAGGGTCGACGATGATTGGAATGATAGAGAGTAAAGGAGATACATACCATCGGATTCTTTAATTCCTTTTTTACGAGCACTGTGCGCCAATTGCAGACGCAGATTTTGTGTTCTCGACTGGGTGGCGAGGTGGCGGTAGGGGGGCGGGAATGGGCTACAGGATCGAGGGGGGATGGTGTTGTATCGAGAAAGTTTCGCTTGAGATTTCATAGCGGGAGGAGAGGGAAAGAATCAATCTTCGGTTAAAATCGCCTGATCCGGTAAAATATGGCGTAGCTTAGCCGATGATCTTTTCGGTTCGCGATAAAAATCGTGTTATTTCTTTTCTTTGTTCTTTTTTCTTTTTCCTTTCAAGCGTCGAACGACATCACCAAACCAAAAAGAGTACTTGTATATGGAGGGAAAAACGTGAAGAAAAATAATTTAGGAGGAAGAAGAAGGGAATCCGTTGATTGTATTTCATTTATGTCATTATTAAAAGAGAAAGAAAAAAACAAGAAAAAACCCATGGAACATTTCGTTCTATTAAATGGCGTCGATTATTCGTCCATTATTTTCCCTATTATTCCATATTTTCCAATATGACATTTTACATGTTCGCAATATCCCCTTTTTCTCTCCTTAACCTTTTAAATACGAGCAAAAAAAAAATAAAAAGAATAACAAGATAAAAAATATGGCATTCTGCTCATTCCTTGTTTTTAATATTCAAGAAATTATTAGATTAAAAGATCGCGAGTACGCGGGTTTACGGTTGAAACTTACAATCTCCCGTTTGTTTTCCTATTTCTCATTTCTTTTCTTTTCTTTTCTTTTCTCTCCATCGATATAACGTACACGATCAATCGTCCACTCTCCAAACAGCTAATAAATAACATTATAGTCGACCTACATTGCGTGACCGACTTTTAAATAGGTTGTTCTCATTTTCTTCCATTTTTCTTTTTCTTTTTTCTCTCCTCTCTTTACTCCCAGCCTATTTCACGCGCTACTACTGAAATCGAACGTCCCTGACTACATCGGACGATTCCATTTTACGCGAGGCCTTCGAAACTGAGAACGAGTCAGCAATAGCGTTTATCCCGCGAGAGTATTAGAGAGAGAGAGAGAGAGAGAGAGAGAGAGAGAGAGAGAGAGAGAGGGAGAGAAGGAAGAAAAGAGAAGTTCGCGAACAATAATTTCAAGAGAAAAGAAGAATAAAAGTTAAAGAAAGTTTTGAGAACAAAAAAGAAAAACGAGAGGTAAGATAGAGGAAAGAAAAGAAAGTGAAAAAAAAAGAGAGAATAGAATGTCCGATTCGACGAGTGGACCTACCTGGCCCTTATGTTTTTCCTCGCAGCATCATTGATGACCGACCGTACGCCATTATTTAAACACGGCGATAACATTATTTACGATGGAATTGAAAAGTTCGCTGCTCTGCTTCCACTTCTCTTTTTCCCCACGATCGCATGAAATGAAACAAACAAAAAGAAAAGAAAGAGAAAAATAAAAAAAAAAAAAATCAGAAAAGAAATAAAAGAAAAATACTTCGTGAATTTGTTCAGACGATGGATAAATTTGTGCGTATCGCGTGTGATATTTGTTGATAATGTTTAATTTTCGGACCGTTGTTTCAATCTCTCTCTCTCTCTCTCTCTCTCTCTCTCTCTCTCTCTCTCTCTCTATTTATCTTCTCACCTATACTCTTACTCTCGCACACATATCAATAATTTTCATTTCTCACTCATTAAATTAATTGTAATGCGCGCGTGCACGCTCGAGCCTCGCAATGGCGCGATTCTACTTTTGTTTCGTTCATCTTTTATCCTATGTATTTTTTTTTTTTTTTTTTTTTAACAAAAGTAAATAAGTTCGAGTCGACTCGAGCTAACAACCGTCGCTAAGGAAATTTAAATGAATCCATCTATCCGGGCAAAGAGAAGGAAACATTCGAAGACGAATATTAAAGAAATAAAAAGATAAAAAAAAAAATGAAAAAAGAAAATATATATAAAAAAAAAAAAGAAAAAAAGAGAGAGAATTCTTCGCGCTTCCCTCCGCTTTTCCCTTCTCTCCCGCTTAAATTTACGTCACGCGTTCTCTACTCTCTTCTCTTTTTTTTTTCTTTCTTCTCTTTTTCTTTACTCTTTTTCTATTTAATTCTTATTTATGTATCTTCGGTATAAAGTGATCAAAAAACAATAGATATTTTCGAGAGGTAGGAAACATCGCGGAGAAGGAAGAACGTAGAAAGAAAACACGCTTACGTTTTTCTCTTCTTTCTTTTTTTTTCTTTCTTTCTTTTTGTTTTTATCCGGATTTTTATTTAAACGGAAAAACGGCCGTAGATTTTCTATTCGACTTTCTCTCTCTCTCTCTCTCTCTCTCTCTCTCTCTCTCTCTCTCTCTCTCTCTTTATTCATCTTTCATTCACTCTATATAACTCTCATTCTTTCGGCTTTCCTTTCTTTTGCACGCACAAACACAAACACTTGTTCGTTTCTTCCGTTCATATCAAATCCCATTTGTGTCCTTGTCGAGACACATAATCTCTTTAAGATCCGTTATTTCTTTTCACATATCGCATAGGCTCTCGTATTCTCATATTCTTTATTCTATTTATTTTTTTTTCTCTCTCTCTTTCTCTCTTTCTCTCTCTCACTTTCTCTCACTCTCTCTCACACACAACAATTTCACTCACACTCTCTCTCTCTCTTTCTCTCTCTCATTCGACATTCACGCGCACGCATTCTCTCTTCATCTCTCCCTCATCTCGTATAGTTAAGTATCTATATTAAATATAATAATTATTATGTTATGGTAATGTCTAAACGAACACATATTATATCTCTTTAACGTCGTGCTTATTTATCTTTGAATTCTTGACCCCCCCCCTCTAGCGCCTCTCCGTCTTATCCCATCTCTTTTCCATCGAGAAAACTATCTACCTACACTGTTTATTTTTTTTCTCAAAATGTTGTCTCGTTTAACCTTTAATTCCTTTATACGTGTGTTTGTGTGTCCATCACCGTGCCGTGTCTCTTTTCGTTCTTTCTCTCTCTCCCTCTCTGTGTGTTTCGTTCTTTCTCTCTCATACACACATTCCTTCGTCTTTTCTTACATTTTCTTTTCTTTTTTTTTTTCATTTCCCTCTCGTGTTCTTTACCCTTTCCCTTTCATTCCCATCCTCTTTTTTTTCGTTTTTCTTCTTCGTCTTCTTTATCCTATTCTTCAATGTTCTAATAACAGATCCCATCTCTTGGCGTTACGTCACTCCGTGAGTACTTCTGTGTATGCGAAATGGTGTACAATAAATAGTAATCATATCGTTATCAATCTATCATTACGTTAACGTTACTTATTCTTTCTTCTTTTTTTTTTGTTATTTAAATCGTTACTTCATCATATTAATCACTATTATTATTATTTTATTATTTCCATTGATCATCGTTTCTCTCTCTCTCTCTCCCCCTCTTTCTTTTTTTTCCTTCACCATCGCCATCAACATCGTCGCCATTTTTATATATATATCGGCATCCCTATCACCGTTCATTATCAATCTCTTCGTCGTCACATTCAAATTCATTAAAAAACAATCATTATCGATGATTATTGATCGATCGATCGATCGTCGATCATCGATCATAAACATTATAATCATTATCATCACCTTCGCTATCCTATTTTTCATCATCATCATCCTCATCATCATTATCATCATCATTATCATTTTCATCATCATAATCATCATCATCATCATCGTAATCATCATCATCATTATTTTATTATTATTTGTTAACTAATATTAATCTCATTATTATTTTATTTTGTTTTTATTTATTATTATTGTATTATTGTTATCATTATTATTAGCGTTAGACGTTACGTTAGTTGCCTTATTAGGCAGTAACGATCCTCTCTCTCCTCTTAGCTTCTTCTTAGCGCGTAACATCATAGTCGCGTTGATAAAGTCCTAACTCGTCTTCGTCCTATCGCTCGCTAACGACTACAAGGTCCTGCCTCGTCCTTTGGCCTTTTGCGAACACACGGAGGGGGGAAAATGGGATTGGCGAATGGATAAATGACGGATAAGTCGTGGTGGATAACGTGAACGATATCTCGGTTTTTCGACGGGTCCTCTCGTTCGTTGGACGAAGACGAGAAGGAGGGGAAATGGTAAGAAAGAAAATACATATGCTCCCCTCAGGCTCTTTCCCCTAAAAAAAACTCGAGTTAGAGTCCTCCTCCTCTTTCCATCTCCAACGGCAACGGCCACGACGTGGTTCGAGCTTGTAACGGCGCCGCCGATGGCGAGGCCGACGACGCGATTCGCGCTCCTTCGACGTCCTTTTGTTACTACGGACCTCGAGGACGACGTGGACGACTACGTCGACAACGATGACGTTGACGACGTTGATCGGAAGGAGTTCGATTCTTCGACCGTACTCGCTCCTTTCATTATTACCACGCTTTCTACACCAGTAACTCCACCAACAACACCATTGTCTCCAAAAAACTTTACGCCAGTCCTTTTCCTTTATCTTTATCTCCTCCTCATCGTCTTTCGCGTCGTCGTCGCCGTCATCGTTGTCGTCGTCGTCGTCATGATTATCATTATCATCGTCCTCTTTTTCTACTTCATTCTTATTATCCTTATTATTTAAAGAGATGGTCAACTTTCTATTCCTCGATGACAACGATAGACACCACCATCGAAAGCAGAACCAGCCTGAACGAGAACGAGGCCAAATCTCCTCGATCGATCGTATTTCTCCTCCTTCTCCTTCTCTTCCTCTTCCTCCTCCTTCTCCTCCTACTCCTCCTCCCTCTTCTTCGTCTTCTTCTTTCTCTTCTTCTTCCTCTACGGCTCTTTCACTTCCAACGACAACGACGAAGGACGCAAACCCACATACTGAATACAGGACGCTTCGCACGAGCACGACGATCGTCCTCGAGATACTCCCCAACAACAGGCACGACCACCGAAAGAATTGAATCATGATCAATAACAGACAAAGAAAACGCACTACGTAAGAAGCCGTTGCACGATTCGATGAACTCGACGTCATCGAGCCTACTCCACCACTCCCGCATAACGATGTACCCTGATATTCTTGTTGTTGCTGCTGATGTTGTTGTTGTGGATCGTGTATAACCATTGGGGAGAACGTTGAACCGAACTCAATGTCCTTGCCATCCGTGGACACTGGCCATCCTGCTGCTTTCTCCCCACCTATGAATCACAAATGTGTTTCTTCGTCCAATAATACATCGCTCGTACTTCATTAGCTCGATTTAAAATTTTTTCTGTGGTCACGCTACGGGATTATTTATCAATAATGTTAGATATGTTTCCACTTACAAAAGAATCGGATAGGATCGTAGGCTATACTATAGTAAGAATCAATCATAGGAGTCAAACAATCCGTCCTTCCTTCTAGTATCGATCCAACTCCGTTTATCTAGGAGTTAAATAATCGGGAGCCATTTTTTTGTCTTTTACGAGTTAAAGCGTTACAATTATTTTGACGGAGGAGACGAAGGACGACAAGCAATTCTTTCATCTTTATCATCATTTCATTATGTCTGATCAAGAGCAAGCATTTTTCCTATTGTCGTTAATAGTGTTAATATCGACTGATAAAGGAATTCTCTCGGTGTCTGTTCATAATTCTGATGATGTGAAAACACGAGAAGAGAATTATGTGACAGATAAGAGAAGAAAGATTCGGACGATTGGTTGTTGAATTAATGACATCCACGTGGGGGGAAGATATAGATGAAATTGACATACCTGCAGAGCTCGATTGAATAGGTGTAATCTCGCAGTGGGGTGCCGTCGGAGGATCGCGTTCTTTACCTCGTTTACGTGGCTCGCGATCGGTACAATTCGCACAAATCCCCAAGTCTAGCTCCTGTTCTGAGCACACGTGGAAACAGCATTCTCGTTCGTCGCTACTGTGCAACGCCCTCGCAGCTTGTTCCCCCGTCACGGGTATGTTCGGGTCTGAAAACAGTTTTTTTGCATCCAACCATATCTTATATCAACTTGCTATCACATTCCCATTAGCTTCATTAAAAACAACATGTCCTGTCTTTTTTCTTCTTCTTCTTTCTTTTTTTCCTTATATGTATGAATCGAAGATGAAGATATTTCGCTTTGATTACGTCAAATTTATTTATTTATTTATTTATTTATTTCGTTACCAATGAAAACTTAATAATTATTCGAAAGAATTCAATGATCGTACTCAACGATATCTTCCATCGGACGCACTAAAATGGATTCGACGTATTTAAATGATCTTAAGTGCTCAAATGATTTGATTCGATTTTATATCAGGAGGGTGCCAAAAATGCTTTTACCCTTTCCCAGTATTTGGATGAAAATAAATTTAAGGGACTGGAAAAAAAAGGGGAGATACGACACGAAATGAAGATACACCGTGTCAAATGGGAAGTAATAAATAACATTTTCTTTTCTTTCCTTTTTCTTTTTTTTTTCTTTTCGAAGAGATTTCCTAAAAGAAAAACATCCTTTCGAGTAAATCAACGAGATCGATCAAACGATACTGTCGGAATGATTTTCTATCGAAAAGAGATTGGGGAGAATAAGAAATGGCGAAGTACCTCTGCAAAGAAAGGTAGGTTCGCCGGCATATTGCGTAGGGTACGCGGGGGCACGGTCACCCGGAAGCAAATAAGGACAACGTTGTTCCACGGACTGGCAGAGGGATAGACACGGTCTTATCCTAGTCCAAGTTCCCTCCGAGGACTCCAAATCCTCCGGTCCCCCGTGAGCGAAGTAAGGCACCAGGGAGCTGCACACCCATTTTCTATACGCTTCCTGAAATCAGAAAAAAATCACTCTGGATGTTACCTTTGTGTATATATATATATATATATATATATATATATATATATATATATATATATGTATGTATTTTTGTATGGAAGAGCAGTAATATATAAACTGCATATTTATTTTCTTTTAAGATAAGCATGTATAAGTATAGTATACCATTACATGGGATATATACTTTCTTTCAAACAGAACTATGTCATTACGTTTGATTCATATCAACGGTAGAATAATTGAAAGGAAGATCGTAATTAATAGACGAGACAACGACGACGATATTAGCTGCTCTTTTCATGGGGCGGGGGGATGAAAAAAGGTGTTACGATTTTCTTGTCGTTTGCCCTTTTTCGGAGTGGCCCCTGAGAAATCGGTCAACTTCTTGGTAAGGTGGGTCAGTGCCTGACCTACATACTCATTAAACGTGGACTACTCTTGTACATTCTCCAAGAGTATTCTATAATTACACATCGACTGCAGGAGAGGACCTTCCATCGATACGACTCGAGTTTCCCCTCGACGAGCTTTCTTCCCTCCTTCGACTCTCACCCATCAAGATACTACTACTATCACTACTACTACTACTACTTTTGTCTTTTTTTTATTTCCCCTCGAAAAGGAACGGTTTATTAAATTTGACCTGTACCATACCCGTATGATGCTCGGATGATATAAAAACCGAAGGATAAAGCCGGATAACTGAATGCGGATGAAAAAAGTTTCTTCCTTATCGCGATATAACCACTAACTCAAAAGATATTCTTAATTATGATTATACCTATATATATATATATATATATATATATATATATATATATATATATCGTTAACAATTCAACGTTTGAACAATAATCTGCTAGGACTACTTTTAATAGATTCGCGTTGATACTTGCCGATACATCCGTCGAAACTTTGTTATTTTGTCAGATACGTTTCAACAACGATTGACTTCGCTACTTGAAAGTACGTCTAACCGACGATTGACTTTACAACTTGCCGATACATCTAACCGAACTATTGACTTCATTACTTTACAAGTACGGGGACTCATCATCGGTCGACTTCGCTTACTTTCAGATATGTACATTCAACCAACGATAGACTTTACTACTTGCCGATACGTCTGACCGAACTATTGACTTCATTACTTGTAGGTATGCCTGAGTAACGATTGTAACTTGGCTACTTTGCAGATACTAGTACGGACCAATAATTGGCCTCACTACTTATTACTCGACGTGTGTCCGTCCGACTTATAGGAATTTCTATTACTAAATAGAATTAGCTAACCTAAACGTCGACGACGATCGTATTTCTCATGAATTCTATCGTTCGATTGACGCGTACCCCTATTCCATCCATAGCCATCGTATTACTCGTAAATAAGGCACATTCTCGATAAGCGTGCTATTTTTTTCATTCCCTATTTTATTTATTTAGTTTTCTTTTTCTTTCTTTTTATGCATCATCTTTCGACGCATTCGTAGCCGGGAATCGGACGATTTTTTTATCGAGATATCAGTCCAATAACTCCACTCACTCTCGTACTACTACTATCAAGCAACACGCATATCCGCGTAACGTTATATCCGTGCTCTATTCGTTTCTTTTTGTAAATATTTTTTTTGTTCGTTCGTTCGTTCTCCCTCGAATCACGGTTTACGTTTAATTACCGATCTCTCGTTCGACGTACTCGGTTCGACAGTATCGTTTGACTCGTGCAAATCACGAACAAGCTATAAGTTTTGTTCGCGCGTTATTTTCTTTTCTTTTTCCTTTCATTTTTTAATTTTTTTTTTTTTTCGGTTATTTCGCGAAATGAGCGCAAAGGCGAAATGGGACGGGAGACGAGGAGGGTGGAGAAAGAGAAGACGAACATTTTGGTTTAGAAAAGAATGAAAATATAATACAATAAAAAAAAATAAATAAATAAATAAAGGAGAAACAAAGAACGAGGGAAAAAAAGGGGAAACAGAGATGCGAGAAACGAGAAACAAAAATTCTCCACCGAAAAAAATACGAACGTTTTACACTGATTTCTTTTCTTTCGTTTTGTGCCACTTAAAACGAACGCAACGCAACGAAACGGAACGAACGAACGAACGAACGAACGAACGAACGGACGGACGGACGGACGGACGAACAGAGTGAAACGATAACGAGAAGGGGAAAGCGAGGTTCGCGAAAACATGAAAATTTTCTTTCTCTTTCTCTCTCTCTCTCTCTCTCTCTCTCTCTCTCTCTCTTGCAGTCTTTCTCTTTCGTCGCTATACGCATTGTGCGCGCGTGCGCGCACGGCCTACCGTAATATCCTTATAGTACACACGAGGCGTGTACCTGCGATCTGGTGGGCGTGGGTTATGGATCGTAGGACCTACTAGTACGTATTTTATACAGGCGAAACGAGAAACGCTAGAAATATTGCACTTCACACGGTCTAGTTCTTGTATCGCATTGTTCCGAACATCGTTTCTTTCCCCTCTACTTTCCCTACGGATTCATCCCCTCCTCACTCCGACCCCACTTCTTTTATTCCACCCATCATTTTTCGGATTCCCACAGGTTTTTCTTCTTCTCTTTATTCTTTCTTCCTCCCCCTCCCCCCCCCTCTCTCTCTTATTTTTCTTTCGTTTCTTTTCTTTTTTTTTTTCATCCCATTACCGCACACCTTCGTCTCTTTGCAAGCTTTTATTTTATTTTTCTTCCAATTCTCTATTTCGCCGAGTAAAATTCTCCTTTAGATTTTATTTTCGTCGAACGGTCGCAGACATATTCGAAAATTTATTAAATAAAAGAAAAAAAAAGAGGAGGAAAAGAGAGATAAAAGCAAAGGAAAACGAAAAGATGGAAGAAAGAAGAAAAATTAAGAGAAAGAAAAAAGATAGAAAAGAAGAAGATAGTAAACGATGAGAAATTCCTTTGATGATCCAAGGAGTTTGATAAATTGTTGCTCGAAGAAAGCGGCTCTGCTTCAAAACCCCCCACCCACCCTTTCCGTTTTCTTATTCTTAGCAGACATTCTCTTGGCCGTTACTCCAGCCGATACTTGTGCACAAGTAACGGTGATGAGAGCTGAGAGGCACGAAATGAATTCCTACGGCGGACCGTGAAAAAGAGAAGCAGTCTGTATCCCCGTTACTGTGCACCAATACTCTCTTTCTCTCTCTCTCTCTCTCTCTCTCTCTCTATCTCTCTCACTATCTATCTATCTCAAACTCGACGAGGATATATCGATGTGATATTATACTGAACGTCCAATTCGAAAGGTTCCACGAATGACGAGGATGAGCTGGGGCCATGTCTATCGAGACCTTTCTCTTTTTCCTTCTTCGAAACTCCTTCGGTCTTTCCCTGCTCATCGATGTCATTCACAATATCGCTTTCGTTTCCTTTTGCCTTTTTGCTGAAATACTTTCTCCTTAGAAAATCACGATATCCCATTTTCTTTGCTCTATCATTGCCATTCCTAAAGATTATTATTATTGTTATTATTATTATTATTATTATTATTATTATTATTGTTATTATTACGATTATAATTATTATTACTATTATTATACTATTATTATTACTATTATACTATTATTATTATTATTATTGTTGTTGTTGATATTATTATTATTATTATTACTATTATTATTGTTGTTGTTGTTGATATTATTATTATTATTACAACTACTATTATTGTATCTTGTATGTGGCAGATCTCGTCTGTCCCGAAGAATTTGGTGGAACTAAAACGATAGGAACAGTTCTTTTTGAAATTTTGAACAAGTATCCTGTATCTTACTTGAAAAATTAAATGGACCAGGCAATAAATTCGACGTCCAACGTCGTCTTAGCTCGTTTTTAAAGTAGCCACGTCGTTCTATCTCTCCGAGAAACGGAGATGCGGCAAACGTCGGAGGTTTTGCGAGAAACGTCTCGTTGAGGTGAGAAAGTGGATGTATTGGCAAGAGAGAAAGAGAGAGAGAGAGAGAGAGAGAGAGAGAGGAAGGAGGGGTGGGTTACGTGTAGATGCTTTCGAAACTCAGGGGAGGATGGGTGGTTAGGTAGGTAGGTCGGTTGTAGATAGATAGATAGGTAACAACACCTGAAGTACTCTTCACAAGCTGGCTGACCCAATTCTCTTCCTACTGACTCTCTCTCTCTCTCTTTCTCTCTTTCTCTCTCAGCGATCTACGTTAGAACTAGGTAGATCCGGCACACACACATACCGTTAGCTACCCACCTCTCACCCTAAAACCCTCGACTCCTTCGTTCTTCCTTCAGCCAGTCCCCTTTCATCCACCTCTTCCTACACATTTCTTTTCATCCATTCCTTCGTACATCTCCGGTCCGCATGCCTTTATTTCTTATTTTCTTTTTCTTTTTTTGCTTCTTTTGCGATTTTCTTTCGCTTGTGCTCCTCAACTAGAACCGCCGGAGTTTTCAGATAATATGTCATTTTCTGATTTTATCGAATGATCCTCGGTACAGTTGCCGTTATCCTTTTGATGCCTTATACGTGTTACTAGATATACTTCTGCAATTTTTCGTTTCTCACGAATCGTTAAGTTTTATCCTTTGGAAGGAGACAAAAAGGTAACCTATCGTAAATGTCGTTTCTTTCGAAAAAAGAAAGAAAATTCAGGCAACACGAAAGATTATAATCCCGTAATAAAACTACTTATGTATTACATATGTGTGTGTGAACGTTATCTTCCGAAATAACTATCGATCCGTCATTATCATAAGATTTCATTGAATCGATCATTTTGAATCGCATTACATTATTCATAAGTATTATGCAGGAAAAACGGAAGAAAAATCCCGTTTTTCTCTTCTCCTTGCATTACGTCTCCCCCCACCCTCCTCCCCTCGCTCGACCCCTTTCCGCTCACCCGCTCGATCGTCGTGTCTTCGTTACTAGTTAGAACGCATATCAAGAAGAGAAAAGAAGCTAGTAAGTCAGCCAGAAGAAAAAAAAAGGAAAAAAAAAAAAAAAGAAGGTAAAGCGACGCGTGAAATATGATTGTCATCCTCGAAGATCCGTAACAAACGCACAGGCACAATATCTGAAGAGTTTAAAATTAAAATTTCGAGGTATATAGAATAGGAGCGAGCGAAAACAAAAAGATGAAAAAAAAATTAGTCCTTTTCTCTCTTCCATCGTTGAGAACGAGGGTAACAATGGTTGACGAAATAATGACGAATCCATCGTGGTAGTCCTAATTTTCTATAAAGGAAGATGGAACGGAGCAAGTAAAGGGGCATATAACAGCATGCAGGAGAGCGGCGGAGGTCGGTGGGAAGGGAAAGGGGAAGGGGAAGTAGGTGCGGGTGGTACGCGAGAGGTACCAAGAGAAAACCCTCAACGACACAAAACTCGATGGTATGCACCAATCGTTATCATGTAATCAGCCAGCAAACTAGATAGTCCGCGAAAATCGATAGTAGCCTGGTGCCCTAAAATCGCGCTTTGAAAGCTTCTCGTTTCTATTCAACGTACGTACATACGTGTGCGAATTTGTGTGTACGGTACATATATATATATATATATATATATATATATATATATATATAATATATATATAGATATATAAAACCTAGAGTTGATTATAGTAAAAAGAGGACCTTTCGAAAGAAACGAAATGTATGGAATAATGAAGCCATTGTAAAGGATTCAACGAACATTTATACGTATATTTTAATTCACATCTCTAAATCTTTTTAACATATGTCTCTTCGGAAGAAAATATTCTATTTCGATACGCCAATAATATTGAATTGGGATTTGTTCAACTACAACAAGTAGTTAAATTGATCATTGGCTGGACGAAAAAATTTAAGTAATCGCGGCTCGGACGTTAGTAGCGGACGCAAAAGACAAGTAGTATAAACGGTCATTGGTCGGACGTGAATCCAAGTGGTCGAAGCCGATAATTGGTCAAGCGCAAAATCCAAGTGGTCGAATCGATCGTTGACCGGACGTAAAAGAGAAGGACTACACATATATATAATCGATATCATTGGTTAGGACATATCAATAAATGATTTTTATCTAAGTAAACGAATAAAAATGATAATTAATTGATTATAAAATCACAGTCAATAACTGTCGCTTACATATATTCAATTTAATTGTTTTATGATGTTAATAAAACTCGACGAATTAAAAGTTATAAAATATTTCCTTAATGTGACGGTGCTTAAAATGTTTAATGCATCGTTCTCTTAACTGGACAAGACTAGTTGTTTTCTCATGAAAGTTTAATTATACTAACGGATAAAATGGAAACATCATATACATACATACGTACGTACAAACATACAAACATACATACACACACATATATATATGTGTGTATATATATATATATACGCATACATACATACATAGGTGAAAGAGATAGTTTCTGGTTCAGTTAACAGGGTAAAATCAGTAGGACGAAAAAACGATTAAGAGTTCTAATTGTACAAGGGATAATGAAGGATACGTGATCATTAGCGAAACGTAATTAGGATCGATTCATACTCTGAATAGTAATTTTTTTCGAGACACGAGACACGATACGAGTGAGAAAAAGATAGACATTTGGACAGACAGTGAAAGAACAAAAGAGTGAAAGAGAAAGATAGATAGATAAATAGATAGATAGAGAGAGAGAGAGAGAGAGAGAGAGAGAGAGAGAGAGAGAGAGAGAGAGAGAGAAAGAAAACGATTCGGCCATGTGCCAAATTTTCATACGGCACTTTGAAATCGTGCTTACGGAGTTGGAAACAGTTTGGGCTTTGTAAGTGTGTGCATGTGTGCGCGCGTGCATATACTCTTCTCTGTATCGCCGTTTACATCGTGGCTGGGCCATAAACGTGCTTTTCAGGCCAGGAGTGCCATACTTGGCGCGCGCGTGCCGGATTAATTACCAGCCAAGGGGGATGAGCCTAGACGGATAGAAGAGGCCGACATATTAGGAAGATGTGCCCGCAAGGCTCCGAGGCCACTTTTCGCAAATGCAGCGACCACTCGCTGTTCTTGCTGACATCTAAAAACTAGCATATACACGACGAACAATCTCGAACAAGATGCTGAATCTTCTGAATCATCCTCTCCTTTATTTATTTATTTATTTGTTTCTTCTTTAATCTTTTCTTTTTTGTTTTGTTTTTACCGTCATCGCTTTTCGAATTATTTCCCTATCGAACCGATGAAATTATTTCGTTGTTTCATTATCGTTAACAACGATCTATTCGATTATGTGTCATTTATCGAAATGATCGAGCTCTCGAAATTTTGAAATCAATTTGTAATATATCTTAATTTTTTAGAAAGGGAGAAGAAACAAAAAAACCAAGAAAAAAGAAAGAAAAAAATAAAGTTTAACGGCGTTCAATACCGTCCTCGTGATTACTTCTGCAGCTATCCTTCGTTATTTATCGTTGAAATTTAACCGCAGATCAATCGTCTCGTCTTATTACGATCGATCGTTATCAACTCGGCATCATCGTTCACCCGTTTTAATCCCATTTAATCTTTTATTTCGCGATACTTAGTTAATCCAGCTTGAGCCGGTCGAATGTGGGATTTCGCGGGAGATGGAACGATCGGGCCACGATTATTTATCGATATCGGTAACGGCCAAATAAATAGATATATCCAATTAAGAAAATTTAAAAAGGCTAGGCGAATAAGACCGATCAATCGCCTTAAATGTCACATTTTTCTTTTCTTTCGTTTTTCCTTCTTCTTTTTTATTTATTTATTTTCTTTTTTTTTTTTTTTTTTGACGAAACGTTTGCACGCGAAACGAAGTGCATCGGAAGTTTTCATCGAGCCAAGCAAATGACTGCTTCTTCAAGAGATCCGAGAAAAACGTCGTTCAGACGAGCGATATATCCCCTTGTAGAAAATTGCAAGGTGACGAGAAG
>OU426995.1:3346479-3356479 GCA_911387935.1 Dolichovespula saxonica | reverse complement strand
ATCCTGCTTTACGGCACCTATTGTGCTGGAACGTTTCCTTCTTCTTCTTCATTTCGCAGATTACGGATAATCTCCACTCCCGAAAGGTCGTTTTCGTGATTACTCGGAGAATCTACCAAAGTGGATCTATCGAGAAGACACTTTATTTCGTTTTAGGCCGATTAATGTATCAAGAAAGAAAGAAAATAACAATATCGTTCTAAAATAATATAATTGTCATTAAGTTTGTACGTTCCTTCTCGGAATATCACAATATCCGATAGTCTATAACATTTTCTTCATGATAAATTCGACGCAAGGAGAAGCCTTTTGAGAGAAATTACTGCATATACGCGATGAAATAAGCTTTGCAAACTAGGAAGTGAATTATCGCGATTAAATTGGAAATTAATAAGTAAATGGCCGAGATATTATGGTATTTTTATATGGATCTGTATGATTTCGGACAACGGACATAAGTTATTTTCCGAGTATCAAAATCCAAAAGAATTAGGGAGATTAAGGTCATTGTACGATGACAAATAGTAAACATTGATGTGAGCACCTAAGAGCGTAGAGAGTATGCGGCAGTTTCACTAAGCGCTGAATTCCCGGCTTTATGATTTTAATACTACCATCCGTTTAAGTATATATATCTAGCTCTTGCGAATCCACTCTGGGTGACCGGTTAATACAAATTAAAGGCAAATAAGGGCCTTTATAGGTCCTCAGGGGCACTTGGGTCCGTTGTTTTATTAATCACCAATAGCACGCCATTGCCAAATTGCTTTACAGTTTTATTGTTATTATTATTATTATTATATAATAATGTTTAAAATGTTTAATATTTATTGCAAGGATTTGTAATCCTTTATACTTCGCATATTACTAGGAAATATATATGTAACTCGCATTACCCTTGTATAAATAGGTAAAACTATAGTATAACAATAAAATATTATATACACATCGAATTTTGTATTCATGAATTACACACAGATTGTCCCAAAAGATTTTCCGATGGAACAACTTTTTTTTAACTTTTCTTTCTTTTCCCATATCCTATTTCTTTTCTTTTTAGTTAGTTCTGTTTGAGATCTCACGTCGTACTTTCAAAAGTTTTACCACGTATCCCACATTGAAAATCTCTGGATTAATGTATAATGCATAATGTAAATATAATGTTTACTGTTTAATGCGTGTATATATATATGAAGTATATGCATATGATTATTATTACTATTGAGAAGAGATAAGATATTAAATATTTTTAAATCGTATCAATAAGTATTATCCATGATACAATTTACCAAAGAAGTTCCTCAGATTTTTCGTATAAAGAGAAGAAGCTATATAAAACTGTATGATTTAAGAAACTATATAATGCAGTTATTATCTATGGACGATGTACGTTTAAGCAGATAATAAAGAAGTCTGTTATGAAATAAGTAAAGTGTGAGAGAAAGAGTGGGAGAGAGAGAGAGAGAGAGAGAGAGAGAAGATGGGAAGGAAAAAAGGTTGGTGGTGGTCGTATAAAATATGAAAGTCTGGGTAAGAACACTTATGTTTATGACAGAGAACGGGATTAAAGGATAATCGGTGAGAACGATGCTGGGCTTTATGAACACAGAGGCCCCCCCACATGAGTTTTTGACTGTGATTAAAGAAGTATAACCCTACTAGAAGTACTTGGCCATGCTTTTTCTCTTTTCTCTTACCACTTTCTTTCACTCTTTCTTTCTCTTTCCCTTTTGCAACCCTTAAACGGGTCTATTATCCTAATGCTCAAAAGCGGCCAACTCGACGCGATTTTAAACGATTGCGCTGGGAATTGTTAGGTGAGGTAAAATCGATCGAGTGATTCGAAACCCGAACGAGAGTGGTTAAGTAAACGAGTAGTAATCGAGCTGAGGGCTCGATTCTAAACGTTTAAATAATAATACCAATAATAATGATAACAATGATAATAATCATAATAATAATAATAATAATAACGGATTTGGAGACTCTGAAAATGGCAGATGACTAAAGTCTAAAATCAATAGCCCAGACCAATCCATAGTACCACAATAGCCTAGTCATTTATTTAATTTTCACTTTAATAACAATAATCCACTTCCCATTACACAGTTTATTTATAATGTCTCCTAACACAAGGGCTCTTTGTATTGGATTCGTTCTTACAAATTCCTTTAAAGACCTAAGGATTTATGAAATAATAATAATAAGAAGAAGAAGAAGAAGAAGAAAAAGAAGAATATTGTTAATATCTATTTAGAAACAACAATTTAGAAAAACGAATAAGATGTTTCGAACGCACTTTTTCTTTTTTTTTTTTTTTGAGACAGAGATTAAATCGATGTTGATAGATATAAACGGCCAGTTTGGTCTATTGACAGATATTACTTTTTGTCGAAGAGAAAGCATTTTACGTACATACGTAAGTGGTTATGTAAATACTTAAAACCAGTGTATATTAGTTACAACAATGCCACGTTAATATTATCGATTTACATTTT
This sequence comes from Dolichovespula saxonica, assembly GCA_911387935.1. NCBI lineage: Eukaryota > Metazoa > Arthropoda > Insecta > Hymenoptera > Vespidae > Dolichovespula > Dolichovespula saxonica. The sequence goes on along the minus strand of OU426995.1, from coordinate 3,353,981 downwards.
ACGTGACTCAAGAAAAGCATGGGGAAATATTTTTCGTGGAATTCGAAATTTTTATCGGGTTCATTGAATCGTCGAGCATGGCGAATTCAGAAACATATAACGTTCGCTTTACGTTCTCCGCAACGTTCGATGTAAAACGTTTTGCCATTATTCAGCCACGTTCTCTCTTTTATATTTTCCGCTTTGAATTTTTCGCTCCGTAAAATATTTCCTCCCACTCTTTCTCTCTTTCTCTCTCTCTCTCTCTCTCTCTCTCTTTCCCTCTCCCTGTCCCTTTCTCTCTCTCTCTCTCTCTCTCTCTCTCTCTCTCTCTCTCTCTCTTCCTTCATATTTTTCATCTTTTTTCGATTCTACAATTCAAAACTCATTCCACCCTTATTCCGTTCATATCACGTCTATGTAATTTACGTACCTACGTATCCCATGATTTATTGTACCTTTGATGTTATATATGCTAGTAGGATTATTTAAAGTAACGAAGTTTACACGAGACTTAGTCACGTTTTAACATACGATTGGTTATGGTTAACACGATGACGTTATCAGGTTGTTGATAATGTTAATGATGAGGACGACGATGATGATGAGGATGATGATGACGACTACAAAGATAATGACGATAGCATGTAATTAAGGGAGATAATTGAATGAAACCTAAAGCTTGCTAAAATTTTGTCCCTTTGTTTATAATACCATTGTAATATTTCCCGCCATTTTAGTAAGATTTATCGCGTAGAGAAGAACGATATTTGCATTTGATTTAACGCGAGACCACTCCCTAGTAATTAGCGGATCGATTTGTCGAAAGGAAAAAAGATGGATAGTTTAAAATAGAGTGAGAAAGAGGATAAAGAGAAGGAGAAATAAATGAAGAGAGAAAAGAAATAACCGGGATGAATTGTATAAAACGCGAAAGCACGAAATTAATGACCCGTCGTTATATTAATTCCCTGAATAAAAGAGTATGTAAAAGAAGGAAGCTCGATCCGTCAACATCTAAACCATCCAAAAAATGTTGGTGCGATGATGAAGAAAAAAAAAAAGAAAAAGGAAAAAAGATATATGGATTAGAAGACCCCCTCCCCATTCGAGAATCTAGATACAAATTAGATCGTTTATCTTCCTTTTTCTTTTTTTTATCTATCTTTCTCTCTTTTTTTTTTCTTTCCTCCATTTACATTCTCAAACGGAATACGTTCGCGGCTGGTGTCCAACAGTTGCATCAAAATTCGACGGAGCGAAAAGGGAGAATAAAAAAGAAGAAGAAGAAGAAGTAAAAGAAGTAGAAGAAGTAGAACAAGAACAAGAAGAAAAAAAATAATGGGGGGGGAAGAAACACGTTCGAGGGATTATAGCTTCCGTAAGAAAATGCCAAGGCAACACGGTTTTAGCCTGGTCTTTCTTGAAATGCTAATGCCTGATTATGAAGCACCACGTTACCACTTTCGCCGCGAGGACAATAGGAAAAACTTTTTAATGTCCTCGCTTACTTTCTCTTCCTAAAATGGCGTGTCATCGAACGTGAGAATGATTAATCATCGAAAGACAAGAAAGGAAAGGGAATAAGAAAAAAAAGTTCTCGAAACCAAAGGAAATCATATTTCACAAAAATTCTACGAAGTTCTTCCCGAATTGTCTTGTCGTCGTTGTTGAGTCATTAATTTTAATTAAAAGAAAAAAAAAAAAAAAAAAATGTATTGACGAGAAAAAACAAAGAGAAAATAAAACGAATGATTAAATCTCACGTGGTCCATAATCCATACAAAATGAAAAAAAAAAATAAATAAAAAGAGAAAAAATCGTTCGTATAACGAGCGCGTCAAATCTGATCGTTTATCGATAATAGAAGATAAACAAACACATGGCGAACTTTAAAACGTGGTTTAAGCCTATCGAAGCAAATGGAGTTTGGCGTACGCTTTCATAGGCAAAGGGTCTATGTGGACGATGACAAAATCCTTAACGGCTGTTACAGCAAAGTCGTATAATTACATTACCCGTATTTCCGTGCTTGTAATAGGCTTGAGTAAGGATTTTATTGTATTTCCCTTTCCAACCTTCCTTCCTATACTCTCTCTCTCTCTCTCTCTCTCTCTCTCTCTCTCTCTCTCTCTCTCTCTCTCTCTCTCTCTCTCTCTCTGTCTTTTGGTTCTCACTGCGGCAAGGAATTTCATCGATTATTGGATATCGCAAACTACATCCAACAGGCTTAGACTGATTGCACTTTCGTGCTCGTTACGCAAAACGTTTCGAGGCGAGCTCGAGAATTTTTTAAAAAGAAAAAAAAAAATAAAATAAAATAAAAGGAGAAGAAGAAAAAAGTATCGAACGCGCTTAATCGAGAACGAGATCCTTGTCGATGGAAATAAGGTTAGGCGGAAGGGAGAGGAAAGAAGAGGAGAGGAGAGGAGAGGAGGGAGCGGCAGCGGAAAGGAGGAAAGATTCGAATGGAGGGGTCACGGAAAAAGTAGGATGGAGAGTGAAAAGGGATAATTTGTGTGAAGTGAAATAAGTATACATAGTTACGATTTTAAAAGGATTTCGTGTTTCTCGAAGTCGATTAATTTTTCAGGTTTATAGATCGTACGAAATAACTTCGAAGTTATTCGAACGATACGTCGTATCGAGAGGAACTTTAGTTATTATACATTAAAAAAAAAAAAAAAATATAATTACGTTGAATACATATATCTTTATATCCAACTAATATTTCCGAGAGAAAAACCAAACGGTTGTTACGAATGCTTTTCATGGAAAATTCATGCAAAATATATTGGTCCGATCGATCGATCGGTTAACTATCATGAAAATGATACGGTCTCGTTTACAACGAGTTCTATCGTAACACGTTATAGAAATTGCTTTCCTACATACATATAATAATGTACGTATAACACGGAGATCCATAAGTGCTTTTAATAGGCGACCACTCAGAATTGCAAAAATATTAATCGATAATAATTAATCCTTCGCTCTGACCTAACCTGGTTGATACACTTTTACACGAGTATATAATAACCAATTACGAGGAAACCCTCTGCTAACTTTATGGACGATTAATAAATTTAAAAAAGGAAAATTATGTATATATACGTCGGGAGAGATATTTATCTAACATGAATAAGTTCGATTATATTTACTTAGAATTAACTATTTTATAATTATTTACTTAGTATTAATATTTACTTGCGAGCGAACTTATTTATGTTACAACCTAATTAATCAAAGCTGAATGCTTTTAGTTAATCTCTTAATATATCTAATCTTTTAATAATCTTTTAATTATATATATATATATATATATATATATATATATATATATATATATAATCTTTTAATAATAATAATATATATACACGCACACATCATCTCAAAACTTGGGTTTACAAACTCGAACGAAACGCTCTGTATCTTTTCCCTTTTTCATTTTTTTTTTCGCTCTCAAAAATAAAATCTAGATATTTCTCCCCTCTTACAGTTCATGTGTAAGTGTACGTATTTGGAAACAAGCCAAATGTTACGATTACGAACGTATGAAAAACGCGCGCGTTTTCCACAAACACGAACTCTCTCCCAAGCTGCGTTTTCATGTTTCTCTTTGTGTTATATATTTTTTTCTCCCTTTCTTTTAAATTTTTTTCATTTCTTTTTTTGTAGTTCCTATTTTTCGTCAAACGGGCTAAAATTTTGAATGAAATTTTCTGCTCGTCCACAAATTTTATTTTCACCATCGTCATCATCGATTACAGTAGTTACTTCCTTTCTTCTCTGTTTGTCTCTCTCTCTCTTTCTCTCTCTCTCTCTGTCTGTTTGTCTGTATGTCTCTTCTTTTCCTTTTCTCTCTTTCTCGCTGCCTTTACCTTTATTCACAAACTCCGATCGGTATTAAAAGCAAATAAAGAAAGAGAGGAGGAGAGAGAGGGAGAGATCATATCTTCTACGTCTGTTTTCTTTTTTTTTTTTTTTTTTTACATCGAAACTCGTTCATAATGCGAAAAAGAGTAGATCCTTTTAATCGAATGAAAACGGAATACGACCGGTGGGGTTTCGTCCTTTAATCGTTTTAATGTAACTTCTAACTGCGGTTACTCCAAACGAACTATACGTAGTTCCTCTTAAGAAGATAATAATATCTACAAAGTTGCATCTTATTTTTTTTTGGATTTATTGGACAGATGTTAAAGGAATTTATTTGTACGTGGAAAAAAATATATTAAGTCAACGAATTATCGGGGGCTCCTTGAATCTTTTCATATTTTTTCACGATTATGACATAAAATAATAATATAATAATAATAATAAAATTAGTAATAATAATAATAATAGCAATAATAATAATAATAATAATAATACAAATCTACGATATAAAAAAGAACGAATGTAATTTACTATGAGGCATCTTATCCTTAAAATTTGTCGCGTATGTTTGCTTGATAAAGTATGAATAATCGTGTATCATCAACGTCATTTCTTGGAACTTTTACGAGGAAAAAATCATCTTGAGAAATTGAATACAAAGTAAAAGGAGGAAAGTGAATGAGGAAATAGAATAAATTCTTGGCATGTCATAGTAATGATCGCACAATAATAATATTAACAATAATAATAATAATAACAACAATGACAACAATATTAATAATAGCGATCATAATAACAATAACATATAACGATATTAATAATAGTAATAATAATAATAATAATAGCAACAATAATAATAATAATGATGATGATAATGATAATAATATCTAATACATAATGATATGCTCCATAGCGTATCGCTCATCAAATTCATCGAATCGAGGAACGCCTACTTCCTTAAGAATTCGAAGCTTCGTGCCGTATCCTTCGATCGGGTTTGATCCATCGAAAGCAAAGATACAATCGGCATCGCGCCAAAGGCAGCTCGATTATACGCTAGGATAAGCAGCAACATAGAGGAGAAAAGAGAGAGAGAAAGAGAGAGAGAGAGAGATGAAGAGCTAAAAAGATCGTTCAACGAGAAGAGAAAATCAGATAGGTGGATAAATGTTTCAAGTAATGTAACTGAAAGAGAAAAAAGAAATAAAAAGAAAAAAGAAAGAGAGAAAGAGAGAGAGAGAGAGAGAGAGAGAGAGAGAGAGAACATCGCATTCTGAACATGAACAATTTGATTAATTCAAAATTTTCTTCTTTGTCGCGTATTAAGTCGTCACGATTAAAATTTGTTTATCCTTTCCTTTTCATCGTTTTCTTTTTTTCAGTTTTATTGTTATATATTCCTTTTCTCTCTCTCTCTCTCTCTCTCTCTCTCTCTCTCTCTCTTTTTCTCTTTTTCTCTTTGTAACGATATGATTAGATATTATTAAAAATTATTCCGTATAAATGTTATACGTGTATATATATATATACGCTACGCGTGCCTGTGAGTGTTACATTTAAAATGAGAGACCGAACGCGATGAAGGAAATTTTTCTCGGATAGTTTATTAGCCGGTCTAAATCAATTACAACGAGATACAATAAAATTAAAATTATACGTGAACGTTTCAAATTATCAAATATGTCATACTTTTTTTCCCCTATCTTTCTTTCTTCCTTCTCTCTTTTTTTTAACATTTTTCCAATCTCGAATCGCGTAGATTCGATTACATACGTCGTCCTCAACGATCTCTCTCTCTCTCTCTCTCTCTCTCTCTCTCTCTCTCTTTCTCCTAAAGCAAAGAATATTGAGAGAACAAGTACGTTGAAAATAAGTTAAAAATGACGACGACAAAGATTCTGAAAGTATTCGTGATGAGAGTGATTGAAAAGCTTTTTAGAAAGGGGAGGTAGTTGTTTGCGAGGATCAATAATCGGACGGATGTACACGCGACAATGTGATGCTGCCATGTGACTTGAACGTTCTATGACGTTACGATCGTAGTATATACGTATTATATATGTATATATGTATATATCTCGATTATTTTGAAAGTCGATTAAAACGTGCCAAGCCAACGTAAACGAGACGCATTGTACTCTATAGATTAATATAATATTATCTATAATATAAAACACAATATATATTCGTTAAACGATAATTTTAACAATGACATCATTTATATTATACATAAACACATTTTCATGGTTAACGGTACTGTTGTAATCTCACAAAAATCAATCCATATTTTCTAACACAATTTCTCGCGGCAATTTGTATACATATGCGTTTTATCCACGTAAACTTAATAAATGCACGTACACGTACATATAAATATATATACACATACATATATGTATATATCTACAGATATAATATATTTATGGTTCAGTTAATTAGCTCTCAATTTTTTATTAGATATATTTATGTACTTGAAGTATACTAGATATAGTTAATATAAAATAACGATTTTAACTAGACACAAAATACATTTATCTCTCTCTCTCTCTTTTCTCTCTCTCTTTCGTTCACAGGTGTACTGCTTTATCCAGCAGCCTTTATCCTTGTTTCTCCTATACGGCAATGTAATTAATTTAACACGATCACCACCAGCGAGATTTTAACCCCTTCCTTCTTTCCACCCTACTCTATTCCCCACTCCAAACCCCGCTCTCTTCTACCACTCTCATAATTCATTCCAGGCCGCACAAAACGGGAGAATTTCTATCTCCCTTTTCGTTAGCCCCAAAATCCGATAGTTATTAATTTTCATTTGTGAGTATGATCATGTTGTTAACATATATATATATATATATATATATATATATATAATATAAATAATAAAACGTTTACTTTATAGTATATGAAACGAGTGAGTCGATGGAATTTTTTACGGGAGGATTTTCTATCGGAATTTAGACGAAGAAGTTAGAAACAGACACACATATACACACACACACAGAGTGAGGGAGAAAGAGGAGACGAGTCCATGATTTGCATGGTCTCTCTATCAAGGTGATACGTCGGCTTGGTTGGTTCGTTGGTTGGTTGGTCGGTTGTATGTAAACAGAAAATGGGGATAGATCGATAAACGAGAATTAGTGAAAAGCGATGGAAGATAAAGAGCGACGCGACGTCCAATCGTTTACCTTCGTGAGACATCGACTCAGAACAGGATATGCTCGATCGTCGAGTCGAAGATAAACGAAAGGCATTCGCGTTCATTTAGTTTCTCCTTTATTTCCTCTCTTTCCTCGAATCGAATTGAACTTTTATATGTAAGTTAAAGCTTTCCGGACGATTGGGAGAGAGACATCGAAAAGAAATAAAGAGTAAGTAAATTTCTAGACAACGTCGAGTAGAAGAATTGTGTCGTTGATCTGAATAAAAAAAAAAAAAAAAAAAAAAGGAAAGAAAAAGTAAAACAAAAAGGAAGTAAAACAAAAAGAAAGAAAGAAAAAGAAAAGGAAAAAAGAAAAGGGGAGTAAAAAGAAGAGAAGAAAAGGAAAGACAAATATTATCTCTTTTTTTCTTTCTTCTCTCAAAGCTAAAGTAGAATGAAAATTTACGAAAGACAAATCTGTGACTAATAACTTTACTTTTTT
>OU426995.1:3328979-3341479 GCA_911387935.1 Dolichovespula saxonica | reverse complement strand
CGAGTCGTGCACCATCCTTCTTTTCTTTACTTTGATCCTACGTTTTACTTTCTTACGAAACGCGATATCGAGAAAAATGGACATCTTCGTATAAATCGTCTCGCATCTACAATATAACGTCGTTTATATCGCGCCGAGCTTTTCATCTCTTTTCTCTTTTCCTTCTTCTTCATCTTCTTCTGCTTCTTCTCCTCTTTTTTCTTTCTCTCTTTCAATACTCCTACGATACTTCAGAAAAAACTTCGTGATTCCGAAGTTTCGATCGATCTTCCTTGGAACCAATGGATATTCTTCGTAACTATTGAGTGACCCCATGAACATTGACATCACATCGATACCATTTTATTTTAAACAAAATAAACAAAGTTTAGTAGTAGTTCGAAATATTCCAAATATCCCGATCGTACTTAATATCGTATATCTATTGTATATATATCTATATCGTAGAACCACGATCGAACTCTCAAAACGGTTGAAAGCGCTACTCGATCATCAGTAGTATAGTCAGTTATTTGTCAGGCACGTACTCAGAACGTGGATACGCTTGCACGACTCTTGATATTTCGAAAGTCTCAACCGATAATAATCGGGAATATCGAGTCGAAGGTTGTCCATACTGTCGACCGAGAGCCACATTATGGCAGAACATATATTTTTCCCCGAATGAAACTTCCTTCTAAGTCCTTTATTCTAGCTTCAGTTTCTACGATGAAAAAAGAATCGATATTTTCGATAACTAAGCTTAACGATAAAAGTTAAATCATTATCGGAACAAAAGTTGTCTTCTCTTTTCTTTTTTTCTAATACAATATTATCAACGAGTTATTATCTCGAATTTCTAATGGTTTCGTTCGTTAGAGAAAGAAATCAAATTTAAAAAAAAAAAATAAATAAATAAAAAAATGAAAAGAAAAAAGAAGAATCAATTAAATTACGTAAAGAGATACTATTAAAGCTTGTTTTATTTTGAAATGATAAAAATCACGCGGTGTCATTCTAAGTCGCTACAATGCGATATATCCGAAATCTCATATTGATTCCTGAGCCTTCTCATTCGAAGTACATGTGATACGAGAGCTCGGAATCGGAATTCGTAGAAAGTGTATCGAATAAACTGCAAGTACAGTGATAGGGAGCCAGGATATGTTGGACGAAGGCCCAGTTTTTCTCCTCTTCTACTTCTTGGAAAGAAAAGAGGAAATAAGAGAGAGAGAGAGAGTGAGAGAGAGAGAGAGAGAGAGAGAGAGAGAGAGAGGGAGAGAAGAGAGAAGAGAAACCTCAGCGCAAAATGCACGAAGTTAAGCCCGTAAAGGAATTCCCTGGTGTTTTTCAATTTCGATATATAGGTCTACTTGTTTTCTTCGAGAATTCCGTTGGTGCATCCACCCTCGTTCTTCCCCGTCCCCAACTCCTCTAACCATTCGACGTAGAGCACAGGGACTCTTGCCTGGTTCGAATCGTGACATAAAAAGAAGAAAAAGTTCGATTTGGTACTCGAATGAAGAGAGAGAGAGAGAGAGAGAGAGAGAGAGAGAGAACGAGAGAGAAAGAGAGAGAAAGAGAGAGAGATAGTAATAGAGAGAACGAGAGAGAAAGAGAGAGAGATAGTAAAAGAGAAAGAGAGAGAGAAAGGGAGTAAGAGAAAGAGAAAAAGAAAGAGAAAGAATGAACACGAGAATAACGGATGGTTATTCGAGAATGGTATGCGACAGTCGATTCGTTCCAAGTCACGTGGCTTCTTCTCTTGATCGTTGAAAAGCTGCTTGGCGAGTGAACACTTCTTCTAATAAAATTTATATCTTGGTATATCGCTTGTATCGTGTTTAACACGAATTAAGAAGATTAAATAACGTTAATGCCGTTGTATATTTATATATATGTAACTAAATATATTAATATATATATATATATATATATATATATATATATATATATATATATAGACTTTGCTAATTTATAATTACTCAAATTTCGAAATTGAAAGATATAATTTTACAAGTAATGTTAAATACATTATTATAAATGTCAACACACACTCTCCCCACCTGTTGTATTTATAACGTATAATCGATTGACTGAATAATCATTGTTATCGTTTAATAATGAAGTCGAATTGCCGGAGCACATCGAAATGATCAAATAAATAAATAAATAAATAAATATATATATATATATATATATATATATATATATCTGAGGAAAAAGTATGAAACACATAATAATCTAAAAATGATGATATACTTTATAAATTGTCGAACGATCAACTGCTCGAATTCTCTCGTATAATTTCGATGAATCTGCGATTTACGTGTATAACGAGCTTCCCTGCATATCGACGAGTCGAGTGGTGAGTACGGCCCCGTGAGCAACGAGATAGAGAGATAGAGATAGAGAGAGAGAGAGAGAGAGAGAGAGAGAGAGAGAGAAGACTATCTCACTATTGATTGCGCCTTGCAACCTGTCGCACTCATCCCCACCCATCCCCTGATTCCATCCCTAATTTCACCCTCCTCGACCCCTCCTTGGCCTCTCCTCAGCCCTCATCCGGCACAACGGAGCCTATTTTTGCTTGGCTATCGTGAAACGCGAAGACGTTCTTTCCAACCCTCCCTTATCCCTCTCCACCCTATCCAATCCCCATCCCACTCTCCTCCTCGTCTCTTTTGACGTCAATTTCGTTAATTATTTCGAGCGAAGAAACCGCAGCTTTTGCGATCGGACTTCGTGACCGTGATCAATCGTGATTATCGTTTTACGATTCGAGTGAGCTTCAATTAAGATATTCTTTTATTGAAACTCACGAGATTATCAATATGTTTGTAAATCGATAAATAATATATTAATTTCATTATACGTGTTGGGTTAAATATTATTTGTATAAGAAAAATAAAAGCGGTAGGATAAAAATTTGTTTGATATGACATAGAGACAAGAACGAAGAATGATTCGCTTTGAAATTTGGGAAACAGGAATTAGCAAGCCATTACGCGTCGACGCAATTAATACGTAATTAGATGGCAATTTGTCAAATTGGACATGCTCGAGGAACATGAAATTTTAGAAATCATTCGTGACTATTCGTTGTCTGGGTACCTATCTACGAATTGTTGAAATTTTTTTTCTTTTTTTAAATCGTTTAACCTTTTCTTTCGAATCGTACGACGAATGGATTCGAATCTATCAATGGATGAATTAAAAGTAAAAAAGTTTGAACGAAGGGGATTAATCAATGTAAAATTTATAATTACGTGACCCTTATTTAACGCAAATCAAAGAAGAACATTCGATGAGAATTGGTACTCACTTCTTCTAATCATTCTCTCTTTCTCTCTCTATTGTTGTTTTATTTATTTATTCTTTTTTTTATATTGCACTTAGAAAAATCCCTCGTAAATCTCATTCGCGATAACTTTATCGGGTCGTAATCGAACTGGTCGTAAATTAAAGGTAAACTTTTAGCGATGACAACGTTCGACATTAATTCGATACAACTATAAAACATTACTTGTGTCATATCATTAATGTGATAATATTTGGTATATCGAATGATATAAAGAGATATATGATTAAATTTTATTGTTACGCGTTGAAAAATTTGATAAGTTTTCGATTTAAAAAGAAATACTCTTTTAACGAATCACTTTATTTGCGTCGATTAAAGACGTTTAACGGAGAGATTACTGAGAAATTTCATAGGCTCCTCGAGTGCTGTAAAATTTTTGCTAAACACCCTGCATAGTCTCTGGAAAATCTAGAATATACCTCTACGCGAAGAAGCGCAGAGAAAGTGAATAATTGATTGGCGAGTCCCCGTGGGAGAACTTAGTTGCTTGAAATGGGAGAGAGAGCCGTCGTGATCGTAAGAAGAAGTTGGAATGGACTTCCGTTGGAACGGAATGATAAACGAGGAAATAAATCCTTAAAGGTAAGCGTAAATCGTAGATTATCAAAATCCGAAAGGGGATTTTTCTTTTCTTTACGAGAAAAAATCGTATAAGTGCGACCGATTGAAAACTGATCGTTCCGTTACGAAATTATTCAAATTAAAACGGGTCGATGTTTGAAGATTTATAAAAAAGAAATTTATAAAAAAAAAAAGAAATAAAAAATCAGTAAATACTACAAAATGTGAATCGTAAATATACGTACGTATGTATATAATACATAAGAGGAAAAAGATAAATGACAAATAAATGATTATTATGACGACCGAGTTAAACATATTCTATAAGTCAGTTAACTGAACGTAAATAAAAAAATAAATAAATAAATAAATACTTTTTAACTTTTCAAGACGAGACAATGAATATGTCATAAAGAAAATCGGAATACGCGAGCTTATGTATATGCAACTCTTGCATAAGAGATAGAGGCGTGGTAGAGTGCACGCGGAATTCCAGGGTCGATCGAGGGGGAGTGGTGGGGTGCGAAGGGATGGAAGAGAAGTGGTCGACGTCTGCGTGCGACAGGCCGCAACTCCATATACGCATCGTTAATATGCAGCATCGTTAGTAAGCCGAGTGACACTTGGACGGCGATTCGATGACACGCGAAAGGGACAACAGCGAGACTGGATGGTTATCACCTAGATAAATAAATAAACCAATCCTTATAAGCAGACTTTATCAATAATATTTACTTATTTCCGAAAGATTGCAAACGATCAATTTGATTTGAGAAATTCAATTGTTGATTAAATATCATACAACGAATATTTATACACGATATATACACGATATCATTAACGTAACGAGGAAGACAAATTCTAAACAAATGTGTCTATCTAATTCATTAAACTCTCTCCCTCTCTCTCTCTCTCTCTCTCTCTCTCTCTCTCTCTCTCTCTCTCTCTCTCTCTTTACCCTTTTCTTTTTATATCCCTTTAAAGAAAAAATATGAAACTTCGATAAATAAGAATGACTTATCGGTAAATCGATCGACAAATTTACAGGAAATGTACGTTCGATTATTTACAACTTTAACTTCCATGTATACACCTAGGTATACATGGGTATATATAATGTCACATACATATGTACTCATGGTAGCGAAGAGAAAACTGCAGGTCACAGGGATATTAACTACTCTAGTGTCACTGCACCACCGGCTCATCCACGGTAACGTAACTCTAACATAGGAAAAGTGTTGCTTCTGCAAATTGTAACCCCTTTTGCCGCTACAGAGATACGTAATTGGAAGGCGTTTTTACATCGATTATGCTAAAGGTACACATATTCTTTTTTTACGCTCAAGCTCTTCTTTTTTCAAACTTTATTCACAATTTGTGAGATCTATTTTTCTTTTCATTCCTTAAAAATTGGAACGAATGAGAAAAAAATAAGGAGAAGAGGGAAGTTTTAAAAGAAAAATTGAGATTTTGGGATTCGATCGATCGAACGAACGATCGATTTATCAGGCGAAGATACGTTATATTGTAATTGCACTTGCACGTTCGTTCCTTGAATGACGTTTCACAATCCGCTAGACCGCGGACACACGCGAAATTGTCACCGTAGCAAAATTACACGAGAGAGATAGATAGATAGATAGATAGATAGATAGATAGATAGATAGATAGATAGATAGATAGAGAAAGAGAGAGAGAGAGAGGATAGAGAGAGTGGGGGAGGGAGCTCTGAAACGTATCCAATAACTGTGCTGGTCCATACGGATGTTCCACCGGCAGCTGTTCGAGCCATGCGAATGAAATTCTCACCCCTCCGACCAGTTCCCTCTCGTCTCACCCTTACAAGGATCAACTTGTCGTCGACTTTTTGCGTTCTACTTTTTTCTTTTCTCTTTTTTCTAAATCATATTTTCACCGATGAAAGCGACAGTGATTGTACTTTCTGACCAATTTTCCCGAACTACAGTGAAACGTTCGTTCGTTCGGTAAAATGATTTTTAAAATAAATTTGGAAGTTTTGTCTGCTGACGGTAGGTATTCCATTTTTTATTTTCTCCGTTTCTCTCTCTCTCTCTCTCTCTCTCTCTCTCTCTCTCTCTCTCTTGCTTTTTTTTTTTTCATTTTTTTGTCTTCACAAATAGAATGACTTTTCACTAAAATTTTCTGTCACGAAATGAAGTAGAAAATTCAGCGAATTTTTCGCTTTTCTTTTTCTATTTTTTTTTCTTTTTTAATATTCATTAGAGTACATTATTGAAACGATTATATGAGTAATACTCATCGATAGTTTCTAATGCCTGTTTCGCGAATAATTTGATTAGATTTACATTCTTGTAGTAAGACAAAGAGGAATTGTGGGTAGGTATAATCATGATTATCGATAATCAAAATCAAACGTTGCAATTGCTTTCATTGTGCGACACCCGAAGAGAAGCAGGCAAACGTAGAGAGCGTTAGTATGTAAACAGTCGTCTGTCTATACGTAGCCTGATCGAGAACGGAGATTAATGAACCAACCAACTTTGCCCTGTGCTCCTTTGACCATCGATTAATCTCTTGCATTAGCGCCTGAATCTACGTTAGAGATAACGACTGCTTCGTGGCAGTGGCTCTTAAATAGAACATGACTATTAAATCTATTCGCAAGACCTTTTCCGAATAATATTTTGCAAGAGAAGAAAAAGAAGAAGAAGAGGAAGAAGAAGAAGGTCAAAGCAATCTAAAAAAAGGAAATAAAAGAAGAAGAAAACAAAGAGGAAAATAAGATTCTCTTATTTTTTCTCCTCATGAAATTTTCTAAACTGATCGATCGAATCAATGAAAGATAATGATAGTAACTAATTCATTATTACCTTGACCATCAAAATGCAATATTTTCCATAACAAATACCTACAACCGATGTCTTATCTTAGATCGAAGAAAGATAACTTTTAAGTGACTATCTCAATAATTATTTAGATGAGAATCAGTTCACACAACACTTTATGCGGGCCATTGCATGTTGTAGGTATACGTACGGTACCTACGTATATGTTAGATAGATAGAAGGAGAGAAGTTGGCCGATGCCAAGCCGAAGATAGATGCAATTATTTGTGGTAAGATGATCTCAATTAAGGGTGCCACAGCCTAGCTTATACATCTATCCACCTCGGTTTATATCAAACCCTATCTCCCTCCTCTCCACCCCCCTCTCTTTCTCTATCTATCTATCTATCTATCTATCTATTTTCCCTCCTTGAATCCACTACGTTGCATCAGCACTAGAACGACTTTCCGTCGCCTTGCAAAGCCCTTCGTGTAAAGAGGAGAGAGAACGATAATGGTGGGGATAAGATGCCACGAGGCACAAGATTACAACGAGCGGATATGTCGTTGTAACTCGATCGACGGAACCTTAATCTCGCATAAATTTCAACGAAACTCGATAAATAGCTCCTGCATAGCAGTTCGTCCTCGTCGTCGTCGTCGTCGTCGTCGTCGTCGTCGTTGTTGTCGTCGTCGTCATCGTTGTCATCGATCGATTTTATAATTTACATGGAATCGTTGAAATTTTGACTGTCAATAAATCGATTATAATTTGATGACCATGACTTGGAAATAGTTTCCTTCTCTTCTTATTATTTCTTATTTTTTTCTTTTTTTTTTTTTTAAGAGATTGAAAAATTTTTTTTTTTAATAGATGTTCCGATCGACGATCGTCAATGATCTACAAAGATCAAACTAATTGCAATATTTTCCCGGTTAGAAGGACACTTAAACATTAACGATATATCGTTTTCTATTTGCATAACGATAGCTACGTGGCATATCAGGGTGATTGAAATCACACGGGTGTCGATTTCATTTGTGACTTTCATGTGTGTTGGATACCAAAATCCGATAACCTAGGAACTCGCGCGTTCGAACGGGCTGATATGCTCGTAAAAGCCACGATGGAGGAAAATATATATGTTTTGTCAACGAGCAATGTCATTAATCGATTTTAGTCTCATCCGACGAACGATCTGTATTCGTATTATCTATATTCTTCGTTTCGATGTGATCGATTTGACGGATATTTGTATAAATTAATTTTTACGAAAAGCAATTGGAAAAGGAACATAGGTAGACTAGATATATTTAACAAGATCGTAAAACTAAGTGAGACATTTAACATATATATATGTTAATAAGAGAAGACTATATTGACAAATATAACAACGGGTCACCTATGTATTGATACGAGGAAGATGATGGTAATAAAATAACTGGTAATAACTCGAGATAAGAATACATTTAAATCGATATCGAGCAAAGTCTACTTTCCACGATAATGTCTGTGCCTAATGCGAGAACTTACTAACGGATTCTTTCTACTTATTTCAATCTTCAGTTCAAATTTAAACTCCTCCGAGACGATTCACTTTAGAGAGAAGCGCCGGTCTACTTTTCTAAGAATGGACCAAGTCGATTATCTCGAACGAAGGATCCTTCAAAAATGGAGGACATGTGGATGAAGAAGATAAAGGAATCTCGACTTGACCTTTCCCATATTCTCTAAGCTATAACGCCGACTTATTTTCGAGATGTCGAAAAAGATGTCGGCCTTTTTATATGGACCCAGGTATTCCTTAAAATAGACGAAGGATGATTTCGTTATGGAAGAACCAATGACGTTTCTCCTAAAAGCCTTCGTCAATTTTCAATGAGAATCATCGGAGAGCCGGGATTATCTTCAAAGTGACAACGAAAAGTATATTTTAAATCGGTACTTATAATGATCGAAAAGAAAGTAGACAAATAAATGTCAATACTTCATGATTTATTGAATTCATATAATATGGACCTATAGTAATCGCGTAACAATGAAAAAAGGAAGGTATACCAAAAAGACCGGCAAATCAATCGATGAAAATTCGAGCTGTTAATGAAGATGCCTCGCATATACAAGTGCGTATCTCTGGTGTCCAAAGTCGATCGCCAACGTCGACAATACTATGCTGGTATGTATATGAAAAGCGAACTGCAAAGCGGACATGTCGATATAGCATAATTGGAAATAGTTCTGACATTCACTGAATGAGCTACTCCGGGGGAGCAATTTATAAACTGGTCTTTATCAGCCAAACGAGAAACAGCCGTTCGTTAATTCATTTGCCAACGAAGTGCCACTTTCCAGGGCACACCGGTGATTTCCATTCTCACAATCAGCGTGGAAATTAGATTCGGCCTGGGTAGACGCGATCATTATAGATGAGGGGCCACACCGAATGGGAGGAGGGTCTCCTTCGACGAATTACAAACTTCAAGATAGAGAGAGAGAGAGAGAGAGAGAGAGAGAGAGAGAGAGAGAGAGAGAGAGAGAGAAAGAAAGATAGATCTAAAGTTTTCATTGGAAGAGTTCCTGCTATTTGCCTGCAGATTTAGCAACATTGCGAAACTCAAATACGTATACTCATCTGAAATTTTGGAATCTTATGATTCTTGTAAATCTTCTAGATCTATAGAAACGTAGAGATGTTAGTGTAAGGAAGTAAACATGTTCATTCCCATAGGGATTCTCAGAAAGGCTAGATTCGTACTCTTTCTAAGAGAACATATGAAAAAGAAAAGTAATGGGGAAGGAACTTTTTATACCTTGCAGTGGTTGCAATTGTGGATGACCGAGTACGGCTGGGCACAGTCGTAGCGCGCCAGGACTTCCTCGAACTCGCAGTGTAATCTGGCGGCGAGCACGTCGACGAGAAACAGCTTCTCCAAAGCATCAGTGCATTTCCGGCCGCCATTTAGCACGTCCTCGAGCGGGCCTCCCTTACCAGGCGCCAGGGCGTTGACCACCGCGTGTTCGCAGCAATGCCGCAGACGCAACCCACTCATGAACCAATATCGATTCTCCCTTGGGGTTAAAAAACTTCCCGTACTGGCCCGGCCGAAATCGTCCCGACAGAT
This sequence comes from Dolichovespula saxonica, assembly GCA_911387935.1. Lineage (NCBI taxonomy): Eukaryota > Metazoa > Arthropoda > Insecta > Hymenoptera > Vespidae > Dolichovespula > Dolichovespula saxonica. Next base: position 3,331,642 of record OU426995.1, on the reverse strand, counting down.
GTCTCTCTTGTGCGACTCCTCGAGATAAAAAAGGCACTGTTCCGGAACCGCCCGCTCGCCATCATCGGGCTTGGCTCGATCGCGCTCCACCTCGTCGCCATCCTCATCGTCGTTGTCCTCGTAGTTCCTTTTCCTTTCCTTCGCCAGCTCCTTCGCTTCGCCATAAAGATCGTCACCGCGATCAACATCTTTCTTCCTTGCCCTCGACTTATTCTCCATAGCTTGTAGTTTCTTTATAACTTGGATGAAACCAGCTTCGGGCTCGTTTCCTTGCGATTTTAATTTGCATGGGCTTGGACAGATCTTCGGAGCTTCCGGTGGACCACAGCTACCCTGAAGATCGGCCGGCGCTGGACCAGCCAGATCGCAGGCCGACAGCCAAGGATTTATCTGGTTCACCTCCCAAGTGTATTCGTTGTAAGGATGCGCGTCAGTGGTCTCAGATATAGCCTGCTGATCCTGATAAAACTCTTCCATTTCCATTTGTTGAGCCTTTGACTCTGCCTCCTGACGATAAAGACGTTGATCGTTCTCATCCCTTTGAACGTATTGTTGCGCCACGTTTTTGAACGATGAGGACAACGGCGAGCCTCTCGGCGCCGTTTTGTTGTTGTTGCTGTTGTGGTGGTTGTTCTTGTTGTTGCTATTACATCTATCGCTGTCGTTTCGTTCCCGTATGAGATTCTCACCGCTGCTGAGGGCACCCGCCTTTTGTCCAAAGCCAGCTGATGAAGGATGTTGGCTCGAACTGTTGCTCGAGCACAACAACGGCCACGTCAGGAGGTACAGGAGAAGGAGCAGTCCGTAATTCCTGCCGCGACGAGGCAGCTGTTGCTGCTGTTGGTGTTGATGGTGGTGGTAGTGGTGGCGGTGCTGTTGGTGATGTTGTTGCTTTTGTTGTTGACGTTGTTGCTCCTGGCGCCGGCTATTCGCGATTCTCGAATTACTCTCCTCGAGGACGATCCTGAGATTCGCGTTAGTTTCGTTCGACCAGTTTCCTTCTCTCCGACCAAGAGTCGTCTGTGGAAATCCATCAGGATACTCGTTGTTTCCTTGAGTTTCCCGTCCTTTTCTTCTCTTTCTTTCACGCTCAAAGTCAACGTCGTCGACGACGACGACCCTTTCGTGTTCTTCGAAGCTATCACTTTGATCCTCTTCTCGTTGAAGACGATAGCTGGAAGACTCTCTATTCTTGTTATCGTTCGATAAATGAGCCGATGCACCGCGATCGATGACGGTTGCGTCGTCAGTTCCGATTCCTTTACCACTATTTTCGATAGTCCACGAGTGACGTCGCGTAGCATCGATCTCGATCGTCGACGAGGGTTCGACGGATGCGTCCTTCGTCGACCGTCGGTACGACGATATGTTCTCCGCTTCGTCCTCGTCATCGTCGTCGTCATTAAAGGCAGTGTTAGCAAGCACATCGACAGAAGAAGAAGTACCCGTGAGAAAAATCGCACTGTTCGAGAATCCATTTGACGCGGGATAAGAGCGTACCGAGAAACGTTCGACGGTGTAACCACGTAGGAAGATTCGATCGTTGAAAATAGATGATCTTCTACGACGTCCAGCGAGTCCCCCTTTCTTTCTCGACTGGGAGGTAGGAGCAACAGTCCACCGTCGTCGTTGTGGTCGCGTCGCTGAGAGCCGATCCGCTCGGCGTTCTCCCTGCTCGGCTTCCAAGGTCGGTGTGACCGCGTGATAACGCGCGCGCACCACACTGCGGAAAGGAGGGTGGCGAGAGGCGCGAAAGGCAGTGGCGTTTCTAGCTGCTGGCCCGTCCTCGTGTTCTCCGTGCAGCTGCTGTCTTCGACGCCGACGACGTCGCCGTCGTTGTTGCTGTTGTTGTTGTTGTTGTTGTTGTTGTTGTTGTTGTTGTTGTTGTTGTTGTTGTTGTTGTTGCTGCTGCTGCTGCTGCTGTTGTTGCTGTTGTTGTTGTTGTTGTTGTTGTTGTTGTTGTTGTTGTTGTTGTTGTTGTCGGCGATGATGCTGATGCCGATGATGTTGACGTTGTCGCTCGGCGATAACGACGTTAGCACGTCGTTCTTGTTTAGGGGTTGCGATCCGACGAAAGAGAGAACAACAACGATAGACGACGCGGGAGTCCTCGTCGTCCTCCTCCTCCGCCTTCTTCTTCCTCTTCCTCTTTCCTCTCGTCGTCGTGGGTGGTCCCGTGAGTCCGGGCGAGTCGAGCCGCATGGACACGAGATCGGGGACTCTAACGTCCCCGTGTTCTCCACGTCGTTCTCGTCGTTGCTGAGACTCCCCGATGATGCTTCCGAAGGAGTTCTCCTTCCTTTCCTCCGTCCACCGATCGAAACGAGGATCGGCGAGGAAGCGAGAACGTACGTGAGGCGATAACGTAGGCGATAACGATACAAACGATGATAAGAGGAAGGAGTCGTGGCGAACTCGCGCGGACAATCCGTGCTGGGGTCGCGTGTTCCTTGCTGCAGGGGGCCCCGCATCGCTGCCACCAAGGCCTAAGCCCGCTTTTTCTCCCGCGGCTAAGCTGCGTCCTTCCGCTGCCGCCGAGCTCGCCACCGACCTCGCCACCGGCCTCGCCACCGAAAGTAAACGAACTAAGCGTATTACTCGTACTCTTTCTACACCTACTCCTGCTCCAACTACTCCTTCTCCTCTCTCCTTCCCTTTGGTCA
>OU426995.1:3266479-3326479 GCA_911387935.1 Dolichovespula saxonica | reverse complement strand
CTGCACATGCACATACATACACACAGAGGATACACGCACGCACGCACGCACGTACGCACGCACGTTCGCACGCACGCACGCACGTACGTATGTACGCTTATTAGATACGTTAAATTACGTTTGTTAATTTCTATGTACGTATTATATACAGACGCGCGTATATATACATCTATCATATATACGTATGTATGTATAATATGTACACAACAAAGAGAGAGAGAGACAACACCAACAAAAGAGAGAGAGAGATAGTTCCGAGCGCGTGACACACGAGAAACACCGAGCCCGTAGCCGCAGCAGGCACTGCGCGCGTATCAGCTAACGAGCGTATCCGACGAGTCCCGAGTTGGAGAGACGTCGGAAACTTCGGAACACCTTCGTTCTCTCGCGGCCCGTCTCTCTGTCTCCCGCACGCGCACATGCGCTTATCTCTCTCTCCCTCTCTTTCTTTCTGTCTACCCTTCCTTCTCTCGATCCCCTTCCATTTCACCCTCTCGTACTAGCAGCCCCGCATTCTCCCTCCCTTGATATCTCTTTTCAACGTTACGTTCGTGAGAGCTATAATCTCAGGCAGATCGTTTATACGAAGGGAGCGGTGCTACATTCTCTCTCTCTCTCTCTCTCTCTCTCTCTCTCTCTCTCTCTCTATCTATCTATCTATCTATCTATCTATCTATCTATCTATCTCTATCTATCTATCTATCTATGTATATATCTATCTATCTATCTATCTTTCTAACGCGCGCGCGCGCACACCCACGTTTTCTCCGCAATTGCCGTAAGTGCGCGCGCGCGAGCAGACGATCGTAGGGCGGATTCTTTTCCCTCGTTCGGCAGGAACACGCCGGCCAGCAAGAGCTGTGCGCGCGCGCTCTCGCTCGAAAACGATGGACTCGATCGTATTCTCCTCCTTCTCTTCCTCCTTCTCTTCCTCCTCCACCAAATTCCTCCTGCTCTTCCTCCCCCGTCTTCTCATCCCTTTTCTTCTCGAGACGAAGGACGTATTCGCGTCGCCGAGAAGCGACCGAATTATAAGCAACATCGCATGCATCCGACTGTTCTATCTAAGCGAGCGAGCGTGCTGCGCATGCGCCCCGTCTGCTCGAGTGGCGCTGCCGTCGTACCGCGTCCGCCATCTTGTTCTTTCTCCTTCCCCGGGCATCTCCTTTGGCATTGCGCGCCGTCCCTCGGCACTTTTCAACCCCACCCTACCAAAACTCTTCAACGATCCCCTCTGCGATCCTTGCGGGAGCCCCTTTGCCAACCCTCTTCTTCTCTTTCTCTCGCTCTTTCTCTATCTACATCATCCAACCAACTCCAGCTCTCCTCTCGAACCACGAGAAAGCCGAGTAAAACCGGCCAAGTGAAATCCTCGGTTCGAAGCGTCGCTTGCTCTTATGGATTCCTTCCTGCTCCTTTTCACATTGGGCGCTTTCCGAACGAGTCGAATACATCGTCATAACGGTGGTCTCCTCGACAGCACACATCTTGGCTGCCGCTACCTACACGATCAATGAACGAGGTCGAAAGGCCGAGAATGAGCAAATGAATTCACCGACATTTTTATGCAACGAATGACTTTACGCCTTTGCACGACTACTAATTCATGATTCGGTGTATTTATACATGCTTATTTGCGAGCACCCATATAATACTACGTTTTCGAACGTTACCACAATAGATAATGTTGTAATGTATCCAGATACAAAACTATAAGTTTAGATTCGTTAAGATTCTAAGATACGGTTATTAGATATATTTACTTTATATAATTGAATTACAGTAATGTAATTTCGTCTGGTTAGTGGATTCGTCCTTTTCCGCCATCTTCTTGGAGTCTGTACTCTTTCTTCGATACTGCATCACGTTTTGAATCTGTTATTGGAATAGTAAATTTAATGCGAATCGTGTTATTCCGATCAAATAAAGTTCTTCGATCTAAAGCTCCTTCGATTATTGATATATATTGTATGCTATCAACCTATAGCACAACTATTCAAAGAGGTCATCCAAAGAACGATTGAAGACTCTTTCCGATCACGCGCCACAGGGCTGTATCTATTTTCACCGGTGGCCATTTCTTTGGACAACGAGAAAAAGATTTTTTTACTCTGTTCGTTTTTAATAACGAGTAAAAAATTTTCTTTATACGCTCTTGTTGTTAACATTTTCATTCGATATATCATCCTAATCTTGCATTTCGGTTTATTTCAATTCTATTATAAAATTGAGATCGGAGAAAACGTGAAATCTAGAATGTAGCACCATCTAACGCTTATGTTCCGTTCCATTTTACAAGCGCGCGCGAATATACAAAGCACAGCAAGTAGAGTATTACATATCAGACATTTATTCATACTCCTTCACCATAGTCAAGCATTGCGCATGACCATAATGAAAGGAAATTTTCGCGAATCGATAATTCATCACCAGTTGTAGCAGTATCAACGAATTAGTCACGCGGTCGTACCGTATATTTACCTGTCACCGATACATAAAAATTCATTAATTGTTTCCAACAGATTCGTTACTTTCCCCTTCATTTGATCAAATCGATTGTTACTTTCCATATGATATCGTATCCTTCTCTCTTCGTTAAATATTCCATAGGTTATCATGAGTTTTCTTTTTCTTTTTTTTTTTCAGCAATTCCTCTTGTAATCCACAATTTTCATCGGAAATAAATCATATATCAAATCGGTCGGACCTACATATATCTCTATGTCGTGATATTAAAGTAAAAATCATGGTCGAAAAAAAAAAGAAAGATATGAAAAATGGCGCATGTCATCGAGAAAAATGGACAATACGTGATTTACTTTCAATCGATCTAGTAGTATAGGACATAATCGTGTCTTTTATATACATAGATTAGGGCAATGTTTATACTTGTGCCACCGTTTAACAAGCGATAAAGATTTAAAACTGACAACAGGAAGAGGGTCCAGTTGACGATGTCAGGGTTGACAGGACGTCCTCGAATGTCCCCAATTTTTCTTTTCTTCCCCGTTTACTCGACCAAAAGAGTGTAGAGTTAGAAAAGAATCGAGGTTGCTGCGATAGCGGAAGGTTGGAGAGCTTAGCTCCAGCCGCTGGAGTGCTTCGAGCCATCTTCTTCGTCGACTTCCGGATTCCCTCATGACCCTTCTTTTTAATCGAACTTCAAGCGGCATTGTGCCATCACGTGCGGCCACTCGCCTAATCTCTCCCTCTCCTCCATCATCTCTCCTACTCTTCTTTCTCCACGTTAACTATTTTCTCTTTCTCTCTCTCTCTCTCTCTCTCTCTCACTCTCTCTCTCTCCCTCTCTCTCTCTCTCTTTCTCTCTCTTTTATTCTGTCTTCCTTTACGTTTATCTCCTTTAATGAGACGTGCTACTTCGATTGTCCGAATATATTTAAATGAAGGATAAATTTAGTTTCAATATACGGACTTTGCTTTGCAATTGTCGAGCCTAAAACTCTTTCATTAATCTCGACAATTTCTTCCAAATATTTTATACGATTAAATACTATTGTATCACAATGTTGCTTACATTTATATACATACATACATATATATATATATATATATATATATATATATATATATATATAAATTACAAATCTAAGCAGATACAATTAATATTGACATTTTTCAAATGCATCACACAACACGAACTGTCAGCATTTTTTCGTTCTCTTTGATTGTGCATGCAACATACACTTAAGAATCTTATGTGATAACATAAGAAATATAAATACAATTTATTTATATTTGGTCTATACATCTAATATTAAACAATGAAATGAGATTACAAATGCGTGTACTGGTATGTGTGCGTACATGATGTGTGTGTATATATATATATACATATATATATATATATATATATATATATATATATATATATATATATACCGTTTTTTACTATACAAGTATACATATATGCGAGCTGAAGCACTTAAATTGTTACAAATAATATCTTCAAAATAATTGAAATCCACCATTACTATATACATATATATATATATATAACTATAAACATATATATATATCATTCGAGCTTTCACAGTCGATATTAAGATATTATTATAATTTTTTTTGAGATATTAAATTGTAACAGTTTAATCATGTTAATTTCAAAGATAGCAAATACACATAAAAATTATTTTTTTTTCATGGCATGTAATAAAATCTCCTACATAATTATTTACATAGCTTTTTACAATTTTGTCCTCTCTCCATTCGTACTAAAAGATCCGTTCTAATATTTCAATAAATTCAACTAACAACTGACACACTTCCCCTGACAATTTATGAGAATTTATCTTTTCTTTTTTTCTCTTCCTCCTATAACGCATAATAAAATATATAATATCAATTGTAGTGATCAACAATAATCATTTCCGTTATTGAGATTTAATCTAATTCTTATATTAGAGATTATATAATTTTAAAAAATAATTGCAATATATTGGTAAACAAATTACGTTTAAGAAATTTACGATTATGTACATCTCAAAGTGTATTACCGTTATTCATTATATCGTATTCAAATGTTTTAAGTGTGTAGTTTAATAATAGATAATTTCTTAGAAAAAAAAAGGAAAAAACATTAAAAAGAAACTAATTCCGATTAAATCCATTAATTTTTTATATACGATACGCAGTCTACTACTTTTATATATATTATCAATCACCGTCGTTATAAAACAAAATCTTTCGCGATTATTATTATTGTTATACTCTGTATCATTTATAACAATTTATATCGTATAACTTATATACTATATACTTGCATATGTTTATCTTTAGAAGTTTATATACGAGTGTAACTATATTATACGTCCTGCATGAAAAAAGGAATAATTATATTTTTTTGGTCTTCAAATTTTTTACATTTAAACAGGTAATATTTACAAACTTGTAATATATAGATTTTATCGTCAGCTGCATTCGTCATTTTACAATACCACCAGTGATCGTCGAACAATGTTAGATAAATGATTGTATATATGTATATATATCTATCTATTTGTACATTGAAGACGTTCTGGTCTTTTTTTTTTTTTTTTGAAAACTATATAAAAAGATAATACACATATTTGCAAAATCTGATATTATTCCGTCTAAACTATTTAGACTGCAATATTCCTGAAGGGGCGTATTATTTTCATGAATAAAAATTATACAAAAGAGACATGTAATTTTTGTTCATATACCACCGACTCGTCATCGAACTATTACAAGTTACATCTATCTTCCGATTGAAAAAAAGCAAATAAAAATTACTTTGTTCTGTTTAATCACGATTCAATATATTTTTTCTACGATTATGAGCATGTTATACGTACTTATATAAAAAAAAAATGCGAATTCTTCATACATATTAAAATGTCTTGTAATAAATATAAGTACACAGAGTATAATATTATATTATATGGTATAATACTATACTAATATATTTTATTATAATAATATAAGAAAAATTATTAATTATATTTTTGTTACATTATCAATCCAAAGAAAGATGTACTTTAATCTTTAGTTCTTTAACTTGTATATGCATATGTATGATGTTTATTTTGTTTGATTATAAAAAAAAATTTCAAGAAACATGTTTTGCCCACTTTAGATGGTTTCAATGGAATTTGTTTTATGTATACATACACACACATCATATATATATATATATATATATATATATATATATATATATATATATATATGACAACTTCTATAAAAATGATTCCACTTTAAGAAATACTAAATATACACTATTCTAATATATACGTTAATTTATTCTTTTTTGTCCATTTCCGTAGTCGTAATAATGCAATGAATACAAGTATTCAAAGATCCCTAAAAACCAAATAATGCATAAAGCAAGAAAAATGGTGCTCTTTTGTTTACCCTTCTGCAATTAAAGTAGAATGGAAAGTTTAATTAAAATCATAATGCATATGTGCATGTTTAAATAGATCTAAACAATTATAAAGTAATAGGTACTATACAAGACAATGTTCCCATATTTCCTAATCAGTGCAAAACCATAATATTAACAGGATATATCATATTCGGCTTATATCACATTTTTAGTATTACTACATATATCCAATACTAATATTTTAACCGATTACAATTAATTAATTAGTGGTACTCTGTGAAATCAATAATCCTTCCAATTAAACTAAATGTCACGTGAAGATTTCTACAACATAATTAAAAAAATCCTAATAAAGTTTGATTTTATATATAATAAGTTATAAGTTATAACGAGATAGATATATATATTTATCAATGTAAGCAAAAATATATCGATATAAGCAATTTGTGTATCACCTCTTATAACAGAATACAGAAAAAATCTGCAGAAAAATATATTTGATGTTACAGTCCCTTGAGGTAAAATAACATGTCAAAAAATATCTTTAGCAAATTATTATTTTCCATATCCTGTAGCAAACTTGCTAATATTTCATGTCAGTGATTTTTAATATGACCAAAGATGGTGGATCTAGTTTTCCAACTAATTATTATTAAGCTGCAACGTTATTTCTTTCAGAATCAATAGAAATTGTACTTGCACTTCTATTGTCTTCTGGTATGGCAAGATGATCAGGATTTAAAGTTGTTGAATTCATTAAAATCCTTGTATGTTGGATTGGTGTGATTTGTACAACAGGAACAGGAAATTCTTGCGTTTCTGTATACAAATTAACCGTATGTGGTTTCGTACTGCTTACAGATCGTTCTAAATCTTGCAGCTCGCCTATACTAAGAAAACCTTCATAGGTAATTTTTGTTTACAAATAAAAAGAAATATATATAAATTATTACATATACATTACCATTAATGCTATGTGAGTCAGAAACCATAAAAACTATTCCACCAGAAGGCTCCCCAGTACTTATACTATCATCGTCATCATCATCATCATCATCATCATCATCATCAGATGCTGTTGAAGATGGCTCAGAATCTGAGCCACTATTAGAATCATTCACATCCTGGCTATGTTGCGTTCTCCTAGATCTATTAAAAGGATTTTCTCTCTGGTGTATGAATGTTCCCCCTTGAGTACCTAAACAATTATTTTCATAATTATTTGTAAAAATATTACGTACAAAGCACTACAAATGACTAGCCGTTTACCTTGATAACCATCTCGTATCAAAGGAGTTGAATCATCAGCATCTGAATCACTTTCATCTGTAATAACTTGTTCGTCTGCTGCAAAAACCTTTCGCTTACAGACCGGACATACTCTACGATTTTTTGTCAACCAAGGATCAATACATTTGCTATGGTAAGCTAAAATATATAGATATATACATATACATGTATATATATACACACACAAAATGTATATAGATATATACATATACAATATATATATATACACACACAAAATTATCACCATTTTAGTATATATTTTTATCATACGTCTATTATTAGAAATATTATATTATTTTGCAAAAAAATACTCTACCATGGGCACAAGGCAATACTCTTAATTTTTCTCCTTCCATATAATCATCTAGACAAATAGCACATGTCTCATAAGGATCACCTTTTGTGTATTTATGAGTTGGCATTTTTTTTAAACTTGAATGTGGTAATCTATGCCTGCGTTGTCTTCTTCTGTCTTTAATACATCTGACAATCTAAAACAAATAACAGAAGATTCGAAATATAATTGTTATACCATATATTTGAATACATTTTTTGGACTCACCATAAAAATAACCATGACTAAAAAACATATTCCGACAACAATTGCAAACGGCAAAAGCAAATGTGTATTAATATTAAATGGTAGATCGTCATTAATCAATACAAAATATAATTGATCATACAAATAATTTTTTCTGATAATTGATCCTGTTTGATCACTAACAAAAACAGATGGTATTTGTATTCCTATTGGATTTTCGGCTGACATTGGTTCTGCAACATGATATAATAACAATTTATATATATTTTTCGTACACAAAATTTGTAATAAATAAAAAGGTAAAATCTACTATAGACAACAAATAAGATAGGGATTATATACCTAACTCGTTGCTGTTCACATTATGTATAATGGCAGCATCATAACCAGCCTTTTGTGCCATTCGCACTTTAATTTCAAACTTACACTCGTATCGAGCAATTAAAGCTATCCAATTCCCTTCATAAGATGTATTATTTGGAGGGCCTTGTATTTCATGACAAGCAGTAGGAGGATCAGCATAAACAACCATGCCCTAAAAGAATAATAATAATAATAATAATAATAATAATAATTTCTAAATTAATAATATAATATACTATATAGTGAGAGTATTTAAATATATAAACCTTGATCCCTTCAGATGGTATAAAGCCACCAAATCTTGCTGGCATATCCCTAAATTCATCATCTACTTGATATCTGTTACTTGCTGAGAACACTAAAATATCTGCACCACAATATGCGACACAAAGAAGTAATAGTAAAAGCCATAATTGAACTTGGTGGCTTATACAGCACTGCTGCATTTTTGAGATTATTAAAAGGGCATCCACTTGTTTACATATAAAATTTAATAAACTGATCGATATTCCCCTAATTGATTCATTATATCAGATTCAAATTTATTCTGCAACCATTTGCAGTATTTTATCCATTGGAAAAGTCTAATGTTATCTCTCTATAAAAACAAATACATATAATAAGTACAAACATGATATTAAAATGATTAGAGGTCTACATATATATATATATCATGCATGCATGTATATACACATAGAGAGAGAGCGCGAGATAGACACACACACACACACAAGAGCCATGTTGATCTTAACAATAAATGTTGATTTAAATATATATTAATTGCCTTATCATCAATATCAAAAAATCCTAGTTTTCAATGTCTTATCACTCGCGATAATAATTTGATTTAATAAATAAATCTTTGTATCGATATTTAAATATAAAAGGAAGTATCTCAACGTATCATGTATATCGACTCTTAATGCGTTTAAAATCTCTTATTAATGTACATAACCTTCAAAGCGTTCAGACACACCTATTATTATATGACATAATTATTAATTTTAAATCATTCCAATGCACCATATACTTCCTTTAATAATTACGAAATCATCGAAATTAGGATATTATTCGATATCGTTTAAATTTTGTATGACCAATGAAAAAAGTCAATGTTCGTATTTGAACAAAGCTTTTTTTTTTTCTTTTTCTTCGATGACCGTTCAATGTATTTCATTGATAAATCTCCCATACATAGACAAAAGCGAAGCGCATAAAGAATAAAACTACAATAATTAATCTTTATCTAAATTTCACAAACGCCGCCGGGGTTGTCCCATGACTGTTTCTCAAATTTTCAAATATATCAATTCAATCGAGTATGATTAAGTTGCCTATTGTTCATACATATGTATATATAGAATAAAAGATAAGAGAACATCGTATAAGAGAGAATAGAAAGAGAATAGAAAGAGAATAGAGAGAGGGGGGAGAGTTAAATGGACAAAATTCAAAGATCTTTAAAAATACTCAAGATCTTTAACGATAATTAAAGATATTTACAAATACGTACTAATAAATTCTCTTTCGCCTCTTTCATCCGGAAGAATAAACGACACAGGAAGACCGTACAACGGATATTGTTTGGCCACTTGAAAAATATTTTAAACGTAAACGTGTTTGAGTGAGTATACGCACGTAATATCCTTTTATACAATGAAAAAGTGTGTGCAATTTAAGTGCACGTTGTGTCTCTACAAGGAAGATGTCATTTGCGTCTTTGCGTGGTTCATTAAAATTTGAGGTTACAGAAAGCGAACGACGTAACGTCACACTGCGCGCTGCTTGTCAATTACGGGCAATGCCTTGAAAAAGAGTGAGAGAGAGAGGAGCGAGAGAGCGAGTTAGAGAGAGAGAGAGCGAGTTAGAGAGAGAGAGAGAGAGAGAGAGTAAGAAAGAAAAAAAAACGTTATTCTTTTCTTTCTCACTTATTTCTTTTTCTTCCTTTCTCTTCCATTTAAGATTATTTAAATTTTTTAAAAATACGATAACGTTCTCGAGCAAGCTTCTTCTTCTTGTCCCTTTTATTTTTCTTCTGCCATTGACTATGTCGATTAAAATTACGATTCTAAATTACTGCGTACTCGTGACATTGTTAGAGAAATTAAAAGGAACGAAGTTCGCCATCCGATCGGTCCTTCCAAGTTATATACATACATACACAGTAGACTAATCACGATTCTTTCTACGATACTGACGTTTATATTTTACTTTAAAGATTAAATGGAATGAAAGTGCAACGATAATCCTTATTTCGGATTAGATTTATCTGTCTCTCTGATCGCGACTCTAATCTCTGAGATCATATATGTAAATACACACATACATTTTCTAACGGAAACACAGTGGCGTCATTCCAGAGAGTGACACAGTAAACGTGAGCGAGAATTTTGGCGCTGTGTTTGTATTTTTCTTCTTTGATGTTATCACGCGTTTTAAATGAAAAAAAAAGAATGTTTGGCTAAATAGATCATCGTTAATGTCGAATAATGTTCAGATAGAGACATGCGTAAGTCGTGCTAATGTAAGTTGAATTATTGATATGTCAAAGAGAAAAAAGAAAGAAAATAAAAGTTAATTTGTATTTTTATAAGAATTTAAATGTAATGAAATGAAAGCAATGAAGCTCATTAAATATATATTAAATAATTTTCCCCACTGGAAATAGTTCGACACACACACACACACACACACACACACACACACACACACACACACACACACACACACACACACACACACACACACACACACAGCGTTTTGAAGGTTACAACATATTTTTTTATAAACATACCCAAAACGAACTTTATAAACCCAGGGTTATAAATTAGTTTAACTCATAGTAATATACATAATTGTATTATTAATTAATTTATCATCATAATTATTTTTAAATGGATACATTGAATAATTTTATAAATTTTAGTCGCATAAAAAATATTAACTAACGAATATTTAAGAATAATAATAATAATGAGAATAAAATACCAGGAATATTTATTTTTCAATGCTATAGAAACTAATATATATATATATATATATATATATATATATATATAATAAATTATTTAATACTATTATTGTATTGTATGAATACGAAGTGCTATTTTATATACATGATAAATTAACATAATTCATAAGAGCAATGATGATTAATCAAATTTAATATATAATACATAACAAAGTAAATTTTGATTACTATGAAATAGTATTCATTTGAAAAATTATGTTTGTAAATTCATAACTGTACATGTATCAATAGACCTTATTCTCAAGTGTTGCATAAGGCAATGATACTGTAATATGAAATTTTAATTAGCTAACACTGAAAATTTATAACGATCAATGTGGAAAAGTATTCAAGGTATAGAGATTTAAATAAGTATCTAATAAAAGTTTAGAAAAATGTCCTCTTGTACATATACATCCAGCGTATTAAATAAAACCACTGTCGTACTAAAACGATGTTAGTTTAAATGGTTTTTTTTTTAAACTATTTACATATTCCTTGAACTTAATGAAAATTGTTTTATTGCTACACTTCAAGGCACTCAGCTGTAACTAATTATAATAATTAAAATTCAAAATGTACAAGAGGTTTTTTAAGCTTTAGTTATAATAATTATATTTGCCCACGTGAAAATCTATCATTCAGCATTTCTGCTTTCATTAAAACAGATCTCTTTTGTGAATGATCCATAAATCGATTAACTTGTAAATCGATATTACGATCGAACGGCCTCCTAGTTGGCAATCCTGCTGCTTTAGCTTCTTTTTCTTCTTTCTATAAAATATTTTTGATAAACGTGATATGTACAATCACGTTAACAGTTTCAAGTAAATATAAATATATTAAAAATACCTTTCTTTTCTTTTTAAGTTTGCTCTGATGTATTTCCAGCAAAGATTTTTCTTGTTTCTTATTCTTCTTTGACTTTTCCTTAAGTAGCCCGATGCTATCTGATTTATCTACCTTGCGTAAAGATGCTGCTTCTTCGTTTGACTAATAAAATAAAAATATTTAATTGTTAAAATGTTAAAACATATATCATATTATTTAATAGATATACTTTTCGTTTTCGAGCTTTCTCCACTGGAGTATCAGTCCAACAAGATCTATCAGACATGTCTGGTCCAGGCCTTAATCTAAATTTTCGCGCCCGCAATCCAAAATCAGCTGCTCGAGCTGGAGGTAATTCCATCATCCACTTTTCACGTTTGTGTACTACATCCTCGGGAATCTTGAAAAAAAGAAAATATATATTTATATATATATATATATTTTTAATATACATACATCGGCACCATAATGGTTGTAATGTAATATTTTTTCCTTACATCTTGTTTAATTTCATGAAAATAATGTATTCCAGGAGTTTGCAATTCCTGATAAGTATGGCCATTATTTGCAGTGCTATGATGAATTAAAGAAGACGATACTGTATCTTCATCTTCAAATTGTGAATACATAGCCATACGTTCTTCTTCATTAAGTAGTTTTATATCTTCAGGTATTATAGGGCCTATTAATCTACTTTTTGTGTCTGCTTCATTTTGTTGTTGTTTAATTAAATGAGGTGGCAATGCTGGTCCAAAAGCAGCGGTATCATCTATAGATTCGTTAATATCTTTTGATGGACTGTGAGGTACTTGATGTTCCTGATTTTCTTCTTCCAAATTTAAAGCACTCATTGTATTTGAGTTTTCATAATTATCTGAAGTATCTCCTATTTTTGGCAAACAAGGTCCAATAAAATCAATGCTAGTCGTATTATCTTTATCACTAACATCTTTAACAGTATTTTTTTTAGTTTCATGATGTTCTGTACACAAGGATGTATACATATTTGTACTTTTTTGTTCATTAAATGTTTTAAGCTGTGGTGGTAATACTGGTCCATATGCACAAGTATTAGTTTTTTCACTAGACTCAAGTGTATCACATACTACATCTTTTTCTTGCAATGATTTCATCTGTTTGTTCATTATAGATGTTGGTTCTAAAGAGATGAAATCTAATAAAGTATCTGAAATGGCACTAGGATTATTATTACTTGAACTCAACAGTGTTGTACTGTTCTTGCAATTTACCTTTTGTAGTTCTTCCATATGTTCCTGATCAGGTGCTACTTGTTTTTTATTTATATATTCGTATTGGCTTTTAAAGTGCTCTCTTCTTACCTTGGTCTTATGATAATATGAAGATGAACACAAACTTTTAGAATCCGAAATATCAGATACATTTTCGTCTGTTTCAGATAGAACATCGAAATCGGATAAATCTAAATCTTTACAATCTTGTACATCTAATGGAGTAGCCGCTTTACAAACTGTATTCAATGACATTGAATGAGATCCATTATCATGATGAATCTGATCAATATTTTCATGTGCACTATATTCATTTTCTAAATGCTGTAATCGTTTATCTTTGGTCTTCTTAATCGACTCGTGTCTTCCATGTTCACTTCGAGATTTTTCATTATCCAACGATTTTAATCGATTTGATTGACACGATCTATCCCGACTTTTATGTCGAGAATATTTATGTCTATCGTGATACTTGTTTCGGTATCTGTCAACCGATGATCTATCATCATAACTTCTATCACGAGAACGTTCTTGGGAATGTTTATGATAATCATTACGATCTCGATCTCTAGAGTGCTTCAAATCTCTGGATCTATCTTTTGAGTCCATTGAATATTTGAGATTTTTTTCTCCTGATGCGGAATCACTTTCTTTTGTACCTCTATAATCCTTATGTGTTCCATATTTTGTATGTTTTACAATATGTCTAGACTCTTTCTCATCTGTGTCTCGTTCTCTTGATCGTTGAGATTCTTTTCTATTAGTTTCGTGTTTAGATCTTTCTTTTCTATCGCGATAATTCTTATCCTCTAAATGGGATCTGTGTTTTGATTTCTTCCTAGGTGACTTCTCTTTACTCACGGTGTCTGGGATTACAGTTGCATCTTTACGAGTAGCTTCAAAACGAAATCGGCGTCCGTCATCACTATCCTGGCTTTCAGAATCCGTATCCATCGATGTCATAGTTTAATTATTTACTGAAAATATAACAAATTTATAAATGTCAGTTTTAATTAACATAATATACATTACATGCAGAAAGTTACTTTATAATTTGATTTTTATACGAAGATTCATACAATATTTTGTTGATATTAAAACATATCGATAAAATTAAAAAACAAAAAAAAAAAAGAAGAGAGAACACTTGATTAACATAATTGAGATATTAAAACATCGAATTTCAGGCATTAAGTAATAGCTATAAAGAAAAGTTAGAAATGCAATAGTACTAGACCATTTTATTTACTACACAGATGTTAGAAAATTTTACATGTGATGATAGATTCAAAATACAACTAGAAGAGATGTAATTACTACTCTAGGCGTTTGTCAGTGTCCTTAGCCTCTGTTTGCTTCTTCACAACAGTGTCAACTAGTTTGCTAATTTTCTCTGATTTTGATTCAAGAGGAATATTCGTCTCTGAGTTTGACTGTAACATCTTCTTGATTTTTGCACCGCTATATTTAACGGATTTTATAAATCCAGCTGTCACAATTCCTTTTAAACTTTGAGTAACACTAGATTTCCAGACGATTTCTTTTAAACATCGTTCCAATATTTCACAGCATTCAGGATCATATGCAATGGCACGTAAACAGTCTTCCGTATCCTTTGATCTTGGACCTAGTGACCATGCTCTTACCAGCTTTATTTGAGGTGTTCTGGGTAATTGATTTAAGTGATGTATTTTAGTTGCTGGATTTATATCTTGTTGACACATTACTGTCAGTTGTTCAGATTTTGGAAAATCTATGTATTGCTCATAATGTTGTAAAATAGGTGCATACAATTCTTTGAAATTTTCTAATTGTGGAACAACAATGTTGTGCACTTTCTCTTTATTTTCTCCAAAAATCATACGAAAATCACCGCTGTAAGATAATCCAGCAATAACTTTATAAAAATCTATTTCAGTAAAATGTTCAGGAAGTAATAAAAGTGCTGTGCGAACAGCAGAATGTAAATTTTGCACAAGAGCCATGCGTATCTGAGAATATTCACTTGGTTCTATCAGTACTTCTACGGGCTTATGCAATCTTCCTGCTATATATAAATCATTCCAATCTAGTAAATCCTCTATTAGAGAAATATCTGACATTACTCCATATTTAATGGTTTGTCCTGTGACTGTTTTTATCAAAGTATTGTAATACATTTTTGCACCCCAGTTTTCTTGTACATTGGTAATAAATTTATATCCAAGATACCTCAATGGCATAGCATAATGTTTTGGATTAAGTTTTATATTTTCTGCATGCCATTTGTTTGCATTTTGTACAACAAATATAAGGTCCAACATTTTATTATCATGATTATTTAACTGTTTAAATGCACCAGATCCATATGCAAAGCAGAATTTTATATTTTTTGGAAATTCATTAAGAATTCTTCTCAAATTAGATAACTCAGATATTTTCTCTAGCATTTTGCAGATTAAAATACTAACCAAAGTTTACAAAAATATTAAACGTCTGCTATCTTATATACTTCTCTTATAGTCATATATAAATATTACTCTTATTAATTTTTTTTTATATATATCTGTATTTTATGATACTATCTGATATTAAAGACCTCCTAACGGGGTCAATGTTAGCACAAACCATAGGAATTTGTGGCAATTTTTCAGAGTCAATAAAATATACTGTTGGACAATACTTTAAGTAATTGGCACCTGTTTTGTTATGATAATTCTTCATGAATGGTATCTTCCAAGGCCGTCCGTACGGATGAACACAAGATAAACGAGATTTGCCACTATCTGCTTCCTTTTTCAACGAAGGTTCATTCACTACCTAACCTATAAATTCAAGTAGTGAAATATCGATGTGACTATGAGAGATATTTATTAAATATAAAATCTTATTCAAATAAATGAAAACTTAAATTAACATAGATGAGAATTAAAAAAAAAAAAAAAATGTGCGGAAGAAAAAACACACCCTCGATAAATATTACTTATCCTGATGTAAGCACACATACGTGTCGTAATCTTAAAAAGCGATATAAATTATTCCAAATTTCTTTCTCTACCGTCGAATAAAACAAATAAAATTTAAAAATTTAATAGCTTTATACGAGTGATTCTAAATATAAGTTCACACATTTCATACGAAACACACTTCGCACATTAAAAATTTGGACAATAAGCTTATGAATCTTCTACGAGTCATACGAGAAATAATCAGAGAACACACACATGTATAAGAACAAGTTATCGATAACCTTTCATATTTTCATTACAGATGACGCTTCTATCTACTTTTATCTGTGCTTTCCTTATCGACGAAATTTTTGTAGAAAAAATATACTTATCCACTATCGATAAAAAAGTATTTTAATATTAGAAAAAAACACTAAATATTTTGTATATCATTCTTATGAATTGGGAGAAAAACAAATACGATAGTTACACAAACAGATCTTATTTTCGTAATTAGAATATTCAATATACATAGGCTGTGATAGATATCACATAGATATTTTTCGCATTGATGTTCTTGTTATTTTCTTGAATTACATTAAAATTTAATTTCTTTGATGAATTCTATGGCTAAGGAAGAATCTATATATTTCGAAATATTCACTTTTTGATATTGATAATATGTAAGTGAATGATATCTGATATTTAATCAGCCTTATACAGTTTTATTAAGTGTGTGTGTGTGTGTGTGTGTGTAGAAGTTATTTTGCTTTTGTAGAAGAACGAGATCTTAAATTCTTTTTAGTTGCTTGATCTACTTCAGGTAATTCATCATCTTCAGACAAGTTTGATTTTTTACCTAAAAATACATTTCATTATTAAATATCAAACGTAGATATCTTTTAAATTGAAATATTTCAATTTATTTTATATTCAAACTCACCTTCCTTTTTTTTCAATTTTTGTTTTGGTTTTATCTTAATAACGACAGGAGTTATATTCTCTCGAGCGCGTTTAATTTGCCTCATAACGAATTTATGTAAGAGGTAAATTTGGAAAAATACAATGACACTTAAAACAGTGTACTGTATAATAGGAATATTGAAGTTACCAGTGGAGTAATCAAATGAACTTTCAATTTGATTGAATCCATAGAAAAATACTACAACTGTAAGCACTAGAGATGCAATACGAACAAACACATATACTGAATTGGCAATCAGGAACCATACTGTAAAAAAATATCATAATATTATTTTCAATTAATAAGATTATATGCATAAAGAAAGTAAACGATTTATGAAACTCACTTCTTCTCCTATTTACTTTCTGATTAACAAAATGATTAATTCTTGCACCATGCAGTAAAACATCTCCAATATAATGAAGGACAAGTAGCATTATTCCTACTTGTTGGAAACTGTAATAATTATAATGAAGGATCAATAATATTAATAAAATATTCAAATATCTAAACGAAATTATAAAATTATCATACTTCAAGAAATAAGCTGTAAAAGTAAAGAGTAATCCTATGGTGGTATATATAACACGTTGTGCGATGTCTTCTTTTTTTACTCGTTGAAAATACAATTCTGGGTAACAATGTAACCAGTACGATAATTGTCCAATAAAAAACAACTTTAAGGAGGAAGATAAGAGTGCTGGATAATCCATCCATAAGGAAGATATATTTAACAATAAATTATCTCTGAAACATTAACAAACTTGTTAATTATTTTTATTTAGTTATTTATAACCACAAATAAAGAGATTATATTTAAATTAACATATAATAAGATATATAACTTTTTACCTGATCATAATATCAATACCCCAAAGAATAGACACCAGATAAAATAGTATCAAATGACTGGATTCATTGAACTTTGCAAGTTTTACTTTGCTTAAGTGAAGACGTTTTGATATTTTCTATAAAGAATAGAATATACAGTTTATTATATAAAAAATTCTTTTTTACATATATAATGAATTTAACGCATGGATACTTACATCAAATATATATTCTTGGAATATAGCATGCAATACAATCATTATTAAGACATAAAAAAATACAGCACATGTATCTTTCCAACCAATTGTATATTTTAGTGATGATGTCTGATCATTGGTAGTTTCTGTAGTTATATTATGATGTATGACAATAAATGTATAAGCCCATGATGATGTAGTCTACAAATTATGTTTAAAAACTATTAAACTTTAGTAAAAAAAATTTATATACTTGTAAAAATTATTTTAAATATTCATGCATTTATATGCAGAAGTGATATATTATAAAATGAAATAAAATTAAATCCAAAAAATTTAATTATATAAAAATTCAAATCTAAGACATTTCCCTAATTATTAATCAATCCGAATGATAAAAATACGGTTGAAGTGAATTAAGGAAATTCGTGTCAGACAGTAACATATGTTCGTTACGTATCCGACTGTCAAAGTCAGATACTTTTATCGAAATATTTAATAATCTTCACTGGAATTTCGTGATTTCTATAATGTATACAAACGAAGTAATATATAGAAGAAAAAAAAATAACGAAAAATTGAAGTTTGTTTAACGACACTGTGTTGATGAACCAAATAATACGAACACTGACCTGTACCATTAAACCGATTACAAAAACCATAGCTATGCAGGAAACGATGTCGGCATGATTTTGTATCATAAATTCATGACTGAATATCGGTGGATTCTTGTTAGAATTTTTTCGGCCTTTTATCGCAACCATTTTTGTAAAAAATCAGTTTTGTTGGACGCGATAGTTTTGAATCGTAGGAGTTACGAGCGGCACCCCGTATCTTACTACCGCTCACCACCGCATTTAGGCTGACTACTAACTTCTACTGGCTACCATTCACCACCTTACGTGGCTCCCGGTTTAAAGCCGTGTGACCACGTTCAACCACGTTGTCGATAGGAGGTCTGTTAACGTTTCAATAATCATCAATTTTAGTTCCTTTTTTATACATCACGCGGAGCTAGTGAATCCTATATTTTCACCGATCTTTAACGCCAGATAGCGCCCTCCTCGACCACGAAATTAGTGAACATAAGTGAACTGAAGTGAACTATTATTCCATATAAGCTTACTTTTTTGTACATTTTGAGGTGATCGTCGTAAACGTAGGACGTTCTGTTTTCTCAGGCAACGAGACAAATACAAAAAGTATGTTATTATTGTTTTTATCACAAAATTAATCAGTAAATTATTGATGGTCAACATCGATCACATACAAAATGAATATTGTTTGTCTTATTTTCTATAGTAAATTTTGTATGTCATGCAGAGTCTTATATTGTTAATTTGCAATCGTTTTGTGTATCATTAAAATTATTTTTCCTTTTTTTTTTATATGAAGGCATCGATAAAGATACCGTCCAAGAGGGCTATTCAGCCTTTTCGATAATATGAATGAGTCTAAGCAAAGAAGTAGCGATATGGAAGTGGATGATAATAATGCAGCTCCAGTGGAAGTACCAATGGAGGTTGACGAAGATACATCAGAAAGAGATCCTAAGGCGTCTGCTAATCTTACAAGTGCGATCAAAGTCATGGCATCTTCTGGTACAGTTGGTTCAGTGTCCATCAGTTTACACCCTTTGGTTATCATGAATGTTAGCGAACATTGGACTAGATTAAGAGCTCAAGAAGGAGCCGAACAATTAGGTAGCCTGATCTTACATTATTTATGTTCTTCTAAGCTTAGGCTTATAATCGGACGATTAAAATGACCTATTTCTTTTTCAGTATATGGAGCATTAATAGGAAAACAAAAAGGACGTAATATAGAGATTATGAATTCCTTTGAGTTATTGTTTACATGCATCGGTGATGATGTTATCATTGATAGGGATTACTATAATACAAAAGAGGAACAATTTAAACAAGTCTTTAGCGAAATGGACTTTCTTGGATGGTATACTACAGGAGATATGCCTAATGAGAGAGATATTAGAGTACACAAACAGATCTGTGAAATCAATGAAAGCCCGGTACTATTAAAATTGGATCCAAGACCAAAAAATACAGATGTAAGAGAAAATCTTCATAGAACTATTGATTTTTATAATAGTAACATTCTATATAATGTAACATTTTTTACAGCAATTATCTGTTTCTATGTACGAGTCTGTAATAGATTTAGTTAATGGAGAAGCTACTATGCTATTTGTTCCATTGACTTATACATTAGCTACAGAAGAAGCAGAAAGGATTGGGGTTGATCATGTTGCAAGAATGTGCAGCAATGAACAGGGAGAAAGTTCTTTAGGTAAAATTCTTTTTGCCTATTAAAAGTTATAATCTTCTACTTTACGATTTCATATAATTTTTGTTAAATATTTTAGTGGCAGAACATTTGGCGGCTCAACATAGTGCTATTAAAATGTTACACTCGAGAGTAAAATTAGTATTAAGATATGTACAAGCGGTACAGAATGGCGAATTGAAGGGTAATCATGAAGTATTAAGAGCAGCCTGTTCTCTTGGATATCGTTTGCCCGTTTTAAATAATCCTAAATTTAGAGCTGACTTTTATAATGTATGTATTTGAATATCCTTTTTTTTCTATATTACATTTACCCAAGTATAATAATTTATATTTTATTTTATTTATATTTTTATTTCAGCAATGCAATGATTTTGGTCTGATGACATATTTGGGAATTATAACCAAAGGTTGCAATAATATAAATCAATTTGTAAACAAATTTAATATACTCTATGATAGACAAGGTGTTGGTCGGCGTTTGCGAAGTTTGTTTTTTTGATAAGTGAATGGAACATTTTTCTTTTTTTTTATACTTTCCTTTTCTTACACCTAATTAAGATAATAAACTCAGGATTTGGAAAATGAAATCATCAGTGCAATTGGTGAGTAAATTTTGCAGAATGATGGAGTGTATTGTATTAAATATGGAATAAAGCTCTAAGCAGGTACACTTAATTATAGTTTTATAAGTTAATTGACTGAAGTAAAATGTTTCACTTATATAAAAAGTAAAAAAGCAAAACGTAACGAAGGGTATTTATGATACTTATAGAAAATATTTATATACCTTCTTCATATGCTTTGATTTAGAAACAATAAACCAGGAATGCGGTATCTCATTAACTGTGCTGTAGGATGTATAAACTATCTTTAAGATGTAAAGTCAATAAAGCCTGTGATGCATTGTGTGAATCATATTGCTTTACTTCACATTCAGTTTTATGTTAGGTAATAAACAATATTGAAAGAACAATTTAATATAGCTTATTGAACAATATTTCAAAAAAATTGTATACGTCGATTATTTAATTGAACGTGGTGTTGATTTATAATCAAATTTGTTGAAATAGATGTTTTCATTATTATAATATAAAAAATAATTCATAATTTTTACATAAATCTATAGGGTCACATATGTTCAATACAAACATAATATAATACGCTCAAAAATGAGATACGTGTAAATAGTACATAAGAGAGAACTTTTTGATGAATACTTTCACTCGTTGTTTTGTAATGGAAGACCTTGTGTTAATAGACGCATTTTCCTTCACAGGCTACATTAATACCTAATTCATATAAGTAGATGTATACAAATTATTTGATATATAAAAAGCAGCCTGTATATTTGTTTATAAAATATGACAAAAAGTTTTTCTAAAATTCTATTCATTGTTATAATATCTCAGCTGTATAAAGTTGTAAACCACAAAGATAATTCACCAAATAGGAAGTTTACTGATCAAAATCCTTCAATATTTTCATCAAATTTCGATGAGATTGAGGTTTGCAACCTTATTTACTATAACTAATTATTATTCTTAACTAGAGCTTATTGTATTGTGCAGAGTTTTATTTATAGTAAAAGCAGCATTCTTAATTACTCTGTATGAATCAATGTTCATATAAGTGCAGAGTTTGCTTAAAATATCACTTTAGAAGTAGAACCTTTTCTCTCATTAAATATTGATATATCTGTTGCAAAAAATAGAACTTTCTTAAAGGGTGTATATAAATTTTGTGAAATATTCCTGATATTTTTGGACCATATGGGTATAAATTGATTATAGGTAAACTTATTCTCTTTTCAACTGAAAGTACATTTTGGATTTTATTTCTTTCTCTTTTCTCCTCATTTTTTTGCTTTTGATATTAGAGTATCATCCTTCTGCTTGTACTAGCAATTACTCTTATATACAAACATATATATATATATATATTTATATATATGTATATATATATATATATATATATATATATATATATATATATATTTATATATATATTTGTCTTGCAAATTTTACTGTATAAAATATATAGATTAGTATATATTGTGTCTCATTAATTATTATATGCAAATATATTTGATTGTATAAACAAAGAATTAGAATTGACATGTCATACATTTGTGTTACTAATATATCATATTGTACATCTGTCTAACATAATAGCTGTGCTATAAAGTTATTATCATTTTTTTTTCTTTTTCTTTTCTTTTGAATACTGCTACTCCTATATACTCATTTAATCTGTTTCCCTGAAAATGCAGTTTTATATATATATATATATATATATATATATATATATATATATATATATATATATATATTTACAGAAAATATCAGAATATCTACTTTTACTTTGATAGGCTATCTTGTACAACAGCTTGTATAATTATGAGACATCGTATTTTGATATGCTAAAGTGATAAAGTATTTTGTTAATCATTGATCTTTTCCCCTTTGAAGTTAAGTCAAGTTTAAATTTTGGAAAGATAAAATAGAAGAAGTTGCTTATTTTCATGTGATTCTTTCATTCCAACGATTTAGCATATGATTAGTTGTTACTTGTTTAACTTTTTATAAGATCTTATCAATGGTTTTAAATTCTATTTGTTTAATGAGATTACAAAGGAATTTGATTAAGAAAAATTATATTTATAATAGTTTTAGTTAACCAAATAGATGGAATGTAAGAGTAGAACACAAGCAACATCTTGTTCGATCGTATACCTATTCATGTCTTATCTATTGCAATCTTTACGTTCTCTTTTTTTTATTTTGTTTTTTCTTAGACCTGTTTTTCATTTTCTTATTCTTTTCTTTTTTTTTTTTTTATTACGTGTAAGCCTCGTTTCATATTTTAGTACCAAATTAATCTCGATGATTTATTTGTCGTCGGCTATTGATATTGTATTTTTTTCGCGCGACATTAGTAAGCTGTCCTCTATCATAGTAGCAAGAATGTCTACTAAAACGGACAGCATTGAGTCAGGCTAAGGACTCAGTTTGTCCGTACCGATTAATTCTTCAAAAAGATTACTTTTGTTTTCTACTCTCTTTTCAATGGCTTGTAGGGAAAATTTTAATACAGCTGCAGCTAAATCACCTACCGACCAATGTCTATCTAGAAGAACTCTACTTATTGTATCCAACTAAAATGTAAATAGCGTTATTAGAGTTAAAATATGTTTTTCTTTTTTCTTTATTTTTTTTTTATCTTTCTTTTTTATAATTCTTATTCTGAAATTAAATTCGATTCTTACCTTGGACAAAGAACTATTTCCTGCGGTATAATAAATTAATCTTGGTACACCCGCCAAAGAAGCTGCAAGCCATTGTATGACAAGCTTCAATTGTGGATCACCACTTAATCTTGATCCACAACCCCAATTGCCTGTTGCTACGGACAATAATCCCCCGATGTTTGAGCTATTCTCTCGAGGTATCTGTAAAAATAATAATTGTGACAGTTATCCTTCGACGATTTTACTTATTCGTATGTACATATATATTTATAGTTTTTTTTTTTTCAATATCGTCGTGATATCCAATAAAAGTTTATTGACATGCGGTAAATGTGGTTCTATGAAAAAAAAAAAAAAGAATTATTGTTAATAAATTACGAGATTGTAAAAAAAGAAGGAAGCATGAAAGATAACGCTTAGTTTCGTAATCTAAATACTTGGATTACAGTATTTTTTGTTTTTTATTGTAAGCAAACGATGTTTGATCGTTGTTTGATGTTTTATCGAATTAATGCTATATATAGAAGAAAAGAAGATAATTACTAATTTACGTATGATGAAAGTATGTTATCAATTTTGACGAATAAAAAAAGCGTATTGTAAGGTAAATAGAATGAGAGACAGATAAATAGATAAATGTTATGTTAATTATTAAGGTCTAGTGTTTACTAAAAGCAATATTCTTAATATAGATCATGCATGAATAATTAGTACATGTATAGAAGTGTTCGTTTATATATATATATATATATAATTTGTATATCTGCCAGATTTTTATAGCACATCTTTAGAGAGAAAGAGATAGAGAGAGTCGAAGTGATAGGCACCAGACAAAAGTTTGAAGTTGTCAACGTTATTACGTTTATTTCATGCATTAGATTGTTAAATATGTATACCAATTCACAATATCATTATTGTGACTCTAAGAATAAGTCTGCTCACTTCGTTTACTAAACATTGTATGGACTTCTCTATAGGATTTCCATGCGTAGTATTATTGACATAAGTCGATCCCGACATATTATCATCAGTTCCAGAGGTCTTTCTATCTATAGACTTGGGTAGATATACAGTAGTATGATCATCGACCAAGGTTTGATATACCTCAGAAGTAAATGCAACAGCTCGCAGTTTCCTGCGTTGACAATCCTTTGTATCCTTTGTTATCGTTGCCTCATCGCTCAGAGCATCTTCATAATATTCTATTTCTTCTGATTCAGAAACCTGTGTGGTACAGCTTTAAATGTGTGTGCTAATAAAATTTGAATTCTTCGAAAATATTCATTTCCATTTCATTTTTTCATACTTTGTACTATGGTACGATTTATTATTCAAATATGATTTTTGGGGCTAATAACATGGCATTGATATTTTTCCATACTTTATATATTATAATCGGGGTTATAAAAAAAAAAAAAAATAAATCTTTATCGTCTCTCATTCTATGGCGATACACGATTTTAGAATGAATTTTATTCGCTTGGCATTTATTCATAATAATAAATTTAAAAATATAGAAACAATGTTTACCGATTGTTGCCTTCTGCTTTTCTGACGTGCCAATTCTAAACTTAAACTTCTCACAGCTAAAGCTAATTTGTGCCTCTGATTTATATCAGTCGAATCGATGAAAGGTTGAGGTTCACCCTCTTGAACTGGAACACCTGCGAACGATTCACTGAGCGCTCTTTTTAACAACGAACCAGCGAATCTAACGACTGCTCTGTCTCGTGCATCCAATTCACGATTTTCATCTTCTGCGATTGGATCCTCCAACCATTTTGACAATTGCTCGTAGACCTCTTCTAACTCGGAACAGAAGTCTAATGGAATGAAAATATAATACGTTCAATCAATACAATTAAATAATCGATGTTAAATATTTTGCAAAGAATTTATTCTGACTTACCAGAATTATATTCGGTACTGAAACTATATCTACTGCTAGCATTGGTTTCTCTTCTTTGAAATGCCGGAGGTTGACTCTGTCGGAATCTACCCAACCACTTTTGTTCTGCTTCCAAAGACTCTTTCAAAAAATCTTCATCCACCGTCTCGTCTCGTAGAACGAATCCCCTTGAACCTCCTCTTTTCAGTCTGCAACGTTTGATTAAACGATAGTTTAACATATTACCATTAAATAGACGAGATTATGAGTATCGATTGAAAAGGGGTTTACTTGATATCCTGATCACAGACGTGACTTCCCGCGATACTTATCCCAACGGCATAACTACTTTCACCGGAAGAAGTATTGGAAGTAGATGCACCAGTGGCTGTACTTTCTCGCTTAAGAGCTTCTTTCAATCTTTGCGCGAATGTACCTCGTCTTTCGGGTGTATCCAATTGCGAGCTATAACGTCTCGTTAACTTTTGTTCTTCCTCGTCTGAAATCGATAGAAAATTTTATACTCAATTTTAATAACTGCAAAAAGGAAGTCGAGAACAATGATCGTTCTTCAACGTACCGACTTCTTCGTCCATCGTGTCCTTTGCACTGTGAAAACTATCCGTGCTTTGACTATTGCAACTACTGTAAACAGACATTTGACCAAGAGATTTCCGAGTGACCGGTAAAACTTCACCGCTAGATCCAAGAACAATAAAACGATTTTTTTTGTTCGTACAATTGCTTTCCTTGCAAACTTTTCGAGGGCTCGCCGATCGGACAAATTTACCGTTCGGTTTTGTTCGAATTTCAGTACCACTCGGTGATTTGCTCAATTCACCAAACATTGTTGTTTCAACTGTTAGAATCAGGAAACGTAATGGCACGATCAAAATTATCGCAGCGGTTATTACTATGATAATGATTGTTAAGTTACTAACCATTTTTCGTCTTATCGCCAGTCTCATAGAACTTATTTTCGTTCTCAATTTCGGGCGGAGTGCTACTAAAACTTTCACCAATTGGCGATAATCTCCGAGCTCCTAGACTCCCTTCGGTCTCTAATTCGGTTTTGATAGGATCCGTTGGGCTACTCGGTACGTGTCTTTGTCGAAATCCCAAAAGGGACTTGTTCATCTCTCTCAAAATGTTGTCTTCTTCGAATTGCGTTAATGGTAATCTTGAATAATCTTCCGGGTCTATACAACAAATGGTTACCTTAAAGGAGATATAAATAATATTTAAATAAAATATTAGTAAAATGGTGAACGACTTATCTATAATAATTAGTATACTCAATTACGGTATTGGGCTTGGGAATAGCTTCGAATATTGCTCTGTTATGGGGATCGTTTATGATTGATATACGTCTAACATTTTCCACTATCAAAGCCTCATTGTCTTCCAAAGCCTCGACTGATAGAATCGCTGCGATCATTTCTGGATGAGTTGCTAACTGAAATAGAGAATGATTTTCTTCGTAATTTAATATTGGATGTTATCCAATTACACAGTAATATTTATTTACATGTATGGTTTCTTGCGTAACGTCACCGTCGAGTACGCCACCCCCAAATCTTGCGCTAGCGAAACAAACGTAAACAGTTTCTGTCTCCTGTCTTCCCAAACGACCCTCGTGACGAATCGTCAAAGGACAAAGTGGTACATTACTTTCGAGCCAATCTTCTATGGTCAACCATTGTTTCGACGTCATTACCTATGTACAATAAACGGATTAAAATAATTCTCCTTTTTATTATCTCTCTCATTTTCTTATTTATCCTGATACATAATCATTCTTAACAAACGCACTTTCATTTTACCTGTCTTGAAATAATCACTCGTCCGTCCAATGCACCCTCGTTTTCAAGATAATCGTAGTAACGAAATATGCTTTTTAATTTTGCTTTCTGACAATTCCTAAGACATAGTAATATTTTCGTCGATATTTCGTAATGGATCATTATTATAATTTTCATTTCATTTTGATTTGACTCACATGTGAAGGTGTTTGAAGAAATTCGTAAAATTGAAGTCTCTTAGTGTGGGATGCGTTTTTGTCGTTCTTTTTGGATACGTCGAGAAAAATGCGTTAGCAATAAGAGAAGAGACAAAAGCGTAGCTGTACTCCACGCTATCTCCTAATTAAAAAAAATTATATATATATATATATATATATATATATATATATATATATATACATATATATAATATTACGTATGTATATACAGGTACATATATGTTCGTAAATAATTGCAGATGTTCTAACGAAAAAAAAATCTGAAATTTTTCTTCATTCCTTTTTCATTTTCAAATCTCTTTCTATCTGCGTTTCATTGTTTGTCATTTTTATTCGTTTGTTTTTTTTAAATATTGCGATGTTTTACCCTGTTGCTGCAGACTGTAGTGTAACCCCTGAGGAGGTTTCGTGGATCTCAGAGATTTAGCTCTCTCTACCATTCGTGGTATTGTTTTTGTGAATACCTGCTCACGTTCGACAGAGTCGAGATCCTCATCGAGAAATTTCGCCAATCCTGCGAACAACTCGGGATCTTGAATGTCTTCCTCGGGATCTAGGCTAATGCTGAAACGAACATTCACGCGGTTGTTAAAAGAAAATAAAATGGGACCAATAAACAAACAAGCGCCGTCTTTCACAATGCGCGAGATTGAAATCTCGTTTAATACTGATTCTGGTAGGTCGTTAAAATTTTTTTTATCTATTTTATTTTCTATTTCGTCACTCCTTTTCGTGAAAGATTCAGGAATATCTTTTTAAGAGGATCATAAAAATGAGACGCTTTAACGAGATCCTTAAACGTTTCTCTAACGCGCAGACGCGCGACAGAGTTCGTCGTAAATTTTACGCTCCTCCGAGCAGTAACATCAAACAAAATAAAATACAGGCGTGAGATCATCGACCGAATATAGTTTCGCGTACGTGTGCATTGTCGTATCTCAGCGAGTTAATTTTGCAACTATGTCAAACAGAAATATTGTTACAAATCGGAGACGGTAGAAAATCATTTTTTTTCTTTTCTTTTCCTGTTTTTGCCTCTTTCATTCATTAACTGTTATACTTTTGAAATTTCATTTTTAAATAATGCAGTAAAATATCTGTACACGTGCACGCGACACAAACGTGTTTGTGTCTCTTTCACCGCGTATGATGATTCTGTGTTTTTACTTAACGCTACGTAACGTAATACAATAAGATGCGTAAAATGTCACGCTTACTTGCACATGTCGTGCAATCTCTGCATCGCGTCCAAAAGATCCGTGGAGTTTTTGGCGAGGGCTGCCCTGTCTAATTGTTTTACCACAGCCGGCCACCATGGTAGATCGCAAGGAAGCATAACTAAAGCCATTGTAGACGAGTATCTGTCGAGAAAAAACGAAATTTTACCTATCGTTCTTTTCTTTTTCCCCTTTTTCGTTTTTTTTTTATTTTTTAGTATTTTTCACCTAACCAATTGATTTTTTGTTATCGAGAAGACGCTATTAATAGGTGAAGATTGATCATGATTCGCACCGTGAAACGCATATTTTCTAATCATTCGAATTTACGAGACATCGCGATTGTCAGTTAACATTTTCTTTGGCATCTAGCCCACGGTGAGTTGTGTTCTATTTCGTATTGACCTATATATATATATATATATATATATATATATATATATATATATATATTCTATAGATATTATTATATTGTATGGTGAAATAGTAAATTTTTTTGGTCGTAGGAAAGAACTTTTACAGACGCGTCTAACGAAGGTGCCTATTAGGCTGCAACGATGCTTAGAAACGATATCGACCCTTTTCTCCCTCTTGCTAAAGGGCCTTTCTCGGGAAAATCTTTACTAGGTTTACTATCTATGAAAATTAGACACCTCAAGTTAATACGACGATAATGATGTGATGTCGATAACAACGACGATGACAATTTTATAATCATAACGATGCCCTTTCAATAGAACTAAAATTATTAACGAAACTTTTTTCTCTTCTATTCTATATGTACACGAGTATCATGAATACCATCTTTAAAATTTTATTTTCACAATTACTGTTATTCGGTCTGGATTAATGAATAAATAAAAAAGAAAGAAGAGAGAAGTAAATAAAAAAGAAAAAAGAAAATGGAAAAGAAAACATGACAAAACAAAAAAAGAAAAAATATGTATTTAGAAGCCCCCCGTTTGATCACGTTACAAGTGTACTACTCTTTAACGAGTTGAGAGGGTGCGTTACGTCCCGCGACATTTCGTAAATTCTACGCATGCGCGATGCACGTTGATATATAATTAGGCGCTTTCACTCGTAGCAGGGGCGAGATGGACGTCGTTCGAGGTACAACGCACCGCTCTCTCGACTTATTTTCTCGAACAGAGAGAGAGCATCACCCCGTTTATATAATCACCTTTCCTCCCTTTTTCACCGGCACTTTTACGTATACGCACAGACACACACTTCTCTCCTTCTCTCTCTCTCTCTCTCTCTCTCTCTTTCTTGCTTTCTTTATTTCTGTTTATTCTCGTTTGCTCGTTCGATTCTTCAAAACGAAGAAGAATCAGATCTTGAGACGCGTTGTCCCGGTGCCGCAAGGCACGGCGCTCTGCGGCCAGCTCCTTTTTTGATCCTTGAAACGCCGGCACATAGTTGATTACTTCCTCCCCCTTCTACACCTTCCCCTCTTTTTCTGATGTTTCTCTCCCTCTATCTCACGTTACTCTTTTTCCCTTTATCTCTCTCTCTCTCTCTCTCTTTCTACTATCATGAATCTGTATCCGTTTTATTCCGACGAATCTTCCTTTTCTTATTTTTTTATTTTCTTTTTTATTTTTATTTAACCTTCAAAACTTTAGGCCGATCCTCTTTATTCTTTCGATTATAATCACTTATATGCTTCTCTTTAAACGTATTCCGTAAGGAGGAAAAGGGGTAAAATCAAATGGCATGGTGTTATATCTCGGCTTTATATGAGGGCGCACGAAAGAACGACCGCACTGCCACGGACGTTACTACTGGCCGCGTCGCCGTACGTGCGTACGTCGTTTTCTTCGTAAGATTTCGCCGGTCCCCGTAGACCTGGACTATCTATCCCCTCTTTCTTTCTCTCTCTCTCTCTCTCTCTCTCTCTCTCTCTCTCTCTCTGTCTCTCTCTCTCTCTTTATTCATTCCATTTCACCACCCCGCTATCTCGTTATTTATAGAACGGCGCCGGCGCCCTGGACAAAACTCCTATATTCCGTACAACTTCTATTGCAAAGTTTCAAACGTTCCACCCTAAGAGTAATTCTCCGTTGATAAGATCGCAGCGCATAGAGAGATCTCTGTTTTATCGACTCGGAGAAAGAATAAAGAGACGAAGGCGATCGTTCCTTTTTTTTTTTCGTGTTTTTTTATTTATCTCGAATTTCAATATCTTATTTTCTTTGGTAGGAAAATGTAAAGTACTCGTTGAATATATGATGTTTCATGTTCGAATTGATATTTTGATAAAATTAGAAATAACGCCGATTTTCGAAAACCTTTAAGATTAATTTATCTTTGGAAAAATTTATAATCTGGCATATGATACTTTCTTGCTTCTGTCGGATGTGTTATTATATTTACTATTAAAAAGTTTCTATAACAAACTAAACTCGAATGTCAGGTTATGCGTGAGTGGGTTATAAGCTAGTGAAGGATATTATTTTCTATTGTATTTGTAGTTCATAGTTCGACCATACCTGTCGCTTAAGTCACATATACGCCTACGAGAGGAAGGTGGCGAATAAACTTAAAGCACGCGAATTCCTTTCCCACGTTAAGATAACAAACCTTGGATGGGACAGTAAGATGGAACCAAGACGCAATTATGATTCATCGATATCTCCAGGTTACTTCGTTCTTTCGTACACGTGATGGTTGCCATTCTTACTGACTGGTTAACAAAAAAATGCATAGCATTCTGTTTTGCAAAGCGAATTAAAAATAGTCAATTAAACTAGTTTTTTACTTTACCGACCAAACAGGTAATGGTTAGTCATAGTAGATAATTTTCTTATCGATTGGTAATATTAGTTTTTTGTTTTTACGGTTGGTAACTTAGTTATATGTCTCCCCTGTCTTACCGACCGAGCATAATCGATATATAGATCAAGTATATTGTTTCCGATAGTAGCATAGTGCAAAATCAGGAATTAAGGATCATACGAAGGTGTGTAATATTTAAAAATATTGTATTATTTTTACGGGAGGGTTTCTTTTTCGTACTGGGCATCGGCTTGTTTTTATCGATTCGATTTAAAGAAGTCGAGCAAATCATTGTAATGTAATCAAATATTGTTGCCGAACAGATCGATCGCATTATTTACATTTTAATTTGAAAAATTTCAGAGCTTCGTGTTACGTTTTTTTCACAATTAACGATGTACTCGAATTTTATAATATACATTGAAATACAAATACGATCGCACCACTTGGCATTTTTTCCAAATGCATTATCACGTTCGATGCCGCACAATAATCCATGTAGAACTTTCCATTTAGGACGTTGTGGTTGTTTTATGTAGAATAAAACATGATCATGAAATCATCAGTCGATGCATAATTATCATCTATAATGCAATTTTCATATCGCGGGCCATCGATGAAGTTATGCGGCATTTTCGGGTCATCGACCCGGGTCAGGGGAACTGTTTCCGACTTATTGTCTTCAACATTGATATCAGCTTACTGTTATCAACATTGTCTTTTTAATTCCATTTATTCTTTCTTATTGCCATACAGCGGCATTTGCCTAATGCTCTCATACAGGATATAAATAACAAATAAAACGAGTAAAATAATATATATGTATCAATTAGTCATCTGACTCGAAAATATAGAAAAAAAAGTTTATATTATATTATCTCGTACCGGAACATTTAGCCATGCGGACCCTTGGCGGTCTATTAAACATACTTTGAAGGGTCATTTATTACTATATGGAACATATACCCTCGAGAAATTGTTTGAATTCTCGTTAAAGGATAAAGAAACACTTTTTAATTAATGGTTATGGTTATATGTTTTATGGCAAATATTATATGTTAGAGTATCCTTTAACTCATTATTCTTTTGGTTTTATAAATATCATAATTCATGTTTTAGAAGCGTTTACAATGTTAAGTAAAATAAGGCAAGGTCAATTGAGTTGCCAGTTGCTAATTGCTGGTTGCCTTTGTCATTATCCACTTGTAATTAGCGACACAAGGCAAGGCAATCGAACGTTTTTTTATTTAAGCAAGATTTGATATCGTAACAAGTAGTGGCCGAATAAAGAAATATTTCAGACAAAAATTGTTCATTTTTGGATCGAATAATTTTTATTTCAAATTGTTTTTTTTCGAAAATACTTTGTTCTCGTTATATCTAAGTATCTCAATTCAAAAAAAACTTATCCCGAATATCCTGCAATGTAAGCTAAGAAAAGAAAAAGAGACAGAGAGAGAGAGAGAGAGAGAGAGAGAGAGAGAGAGAGAGAGAAAAGTCGAACGAATCTCTAATAAAAAGAGAGAAAGGAAGTCTCGTTGAGAAGGTGTAAAAGAGAAAGAGTTAGAAAGAAAGAAAGGATAATACGTCTGGGTAAGTAACAGTGAAGAGGGAGTGAGTTCGTGGAAAAGAAAATTGTCGGAAAAAGGAAGATAAAGACGGCCAAAAGGTGGTTCTGTGCATGCTGGACACGCTCCACGTCCATTTCTTTTAGCCACGTTCTACGCAACGTCCATGAGGCGGCTCCTACCTTTATTAAATTCCCGTCGTGCGATATTGTCCGACCGCTTTTACTTCCATTCGCGGTTCGAACAATTATCTACGTCCTTTCTTTTAACCTCTCAAATCGGTAACGGTGATCGAGATGAACGCGATCTCTTTTTCTTTCTTTTTGTCGAAGACAAAAGATACGTTTTGATTTTTCGCAAGATTCTCCGTTTGAAGATTTTTCGTTAATTCATGTTTTTCATTCCTTTTTATTTTTATTTTTTATTTCAATTCGATTTAATCGGAAATATTCCTATCTACGAGAAACAATCATTTCCAAGAAAAATATTCGACTTTAATCCAAGAGTGCGTTTCATATGATGCGACAAAATCAATCAACAACGAGGTGATCCGTCGATTTGCTTTTACCATCATTTCGTGAAAAAAAAAAAAGATAAGAGAGCGAAAATTTTTCTTTTCTCTTCTCACAATATCAATAGAGAAACGTCGAATCTTTTTCCTCGAGTGAAAATTACATTTAGGAGGAAATTCTACGTTAGTACGTTGTTCCCTACAAGCACGCCGTGCAAATACTTCTTTTACCGTCTTTAATCTAGACTAAGGTTAAACATTATGCTTCCTACGTGTCCCCGTGAATATCTTCCATGGTTGGCTTTAACCGACCGGATCGTAGTCGATTTCGTTTCTATTTCGAAACACATCCCGAAAAAGTCAAACTCCGTATTCTTTTTTCCCGAATTTTCTTTCTTCTTTTATCAATATAGAGAGTGATTCAAGGGAAGAAAAATCTAAATAAATAAAAAGAAATTGGAAAATAACGAGAAGTTAACTTGATAGGAAAATGAAATGAACAAAGTAAAAAATAAAACAAGCAACGAGCCAGTCAGGGAATTTTATTGTGCGCGCGCGTGTGTGCGTGTGTACATATTTTTCACGGTGGAAGATAATTAAATATCCAATGAATAAAGTGAGAAAAGTTATTAACTCGTCGTGATCATACAAAAGGTAGAGAAGCCTGAAGCGAGTTTGGGAGGGTGAGTAGATGGAGGAATGGTACAGTGAAAAAATATTTCGAGAGCAAGTCCGTTTTACGTATTGCGGTCGTGTGTACTCGTGAAATAGTTCCTTTGAACCTGTTGATGCCATTTCGACAGCTCGCCTTTCGCTTTTTCTACAATTAAATAATTATTACATGCATCGTTGACCAATTGGTACATATATATGCAAAAAAAAATAATGCTCATAACGCCGGTCACGTACAAGAACGAATTAAAACCATTATTAATGTGTTAAGAATTCATGCAAAATTGTAAAAATTAAGCAAACACTATCAAACACAACAATATTATGACGACGACTAACACACAATCTTATACCGAATGCACGTGCAAACACGATTATACTCGTATATGGTGAGTAATGTGTTAAAAAAATAAATCAAAAACTGATCAGAATGATCATTCATTTAATCGATACTTTCAAATGAATTTTACTTGTCCGATTAATGACCGTCAATTTTAATAAATCTCTTGACAGTCTTCATTATCAAATTGATCATCTTATTATATCCCAAACGAATGCACCGTTGGATTAGGAAAATTATCCTATTAGATACAATTAAAATGTTAATTAGATGAATCATTCACTTGAACCTTTGATTATCGGTATATAGAACGAATGATTTATTATTATTTCAATCTTCGATATCAGTTTATTTTCCGTTTTCCTATTATTTCATCCTTTTATTCATTAATCGCGCAATTACGTTTGAGCACGAATAGAAACGCGTATACACTGGGCATATGTATGTTGTTCAATTTGGTATATCGTGTCAGCCATTCACGGATGAATCCATCGCCATACAAATATTGTTTTGTAGCTATTTCGAAATAGTCTGGGTAGGAGAACCTGGCTGGCCCGCATTGCAGTTTCCAGAAATACTGCTAACAGCAGCATTACTACCAGGAGCACTAACAGCACCAGCACCAGCACCGGCACCACCACCGGCATCAGCATCAGTACCAGTAGGAGAGCAGTACCAGCAGGAAAGGGTGGTAGTAGACACGTAGACACGGGAGAACGAGTTACATCAGCTAATTGTTTCTAACTGGATTAACCGACGAATTGTATGAATGTAGAGAGCCCGGTTCGTATCTCGGCAAGGCGCTCACCCACCTTTCCACCATTGTTCTTTGATCATAAGGGAAGTGGGTCGAGCTTTAGACTCCTTTTCGGGAGATTGCCTCCGGTTATTCTTGCCATTGACCTGCTAGTAACACGAGACCTCATAGAAAACTTACTTTTCGTCTCTTCATTCAACAGATAATTATATTAGATAAATATATATATATTTTTTTTAATTAATTATATTAGATAAGTGAAGAAATAAATAATGTTTGGATTGTGTAAGCCTTTATTAATTAATAAAAAAGATTATGATTTCAAACTGAGACCATAGAAAACTTATCTAAATTTCTACCTTCATTCCAGAAATATAATATATTTATATAGTATAATAACAGTAGTAGATTATATATGTATAATATATATTATGTTATAATATGATGGTAACAGATAATAAAATAAATAATATATACATATATATTATTTAAATATGAAATAGCTAAATATTTAGCTATGAAAATTTTTTTAGGCCAAAAAATAAATATCTAAAAACTGAAATGTTAAATAAATATTTAAACAAATACAAATAAAATTAATTAATAAATAAATAAAGTTAAATAAATACATTGTATTTTTTAATAACGAGTATAATAAAAATGTATAATATATATATATATATATATATATATATATATATATATATATATATAATATTACTTTTAGTAATTATGTGAGATAAGTCAAAAAAACGTAATAATGTTCTGACTATGTAAGCATTATCCTCTAGAAAAAAATTATGTTTCGGAATTAACGAGAATTATTATATGAATTTTCTTTTTTATTTATTTATTATTTATTTATTTTTTAATACGCTACAGCGCAACTATCCAATTAACAGGTACTTTTGAGGAAAAATTTGACACATTCTTTTCGAGTATCATTTTTAATTAGAAATCTGCTTAGCATCATTTTTACGATTTTCCCGGTTCGTTATTACTTGCTTGTAGAACTGTTTCCTCTTCGTTCTTTATAGATTCTCGAGTCTGCAACTGGAATTCGTCGGAATATTCTCGATAATAACGTCTCTACGATTCTTTCCTCTTTTTTCTTCTTTTTGTTTCCTTTTTATTTTAATTCTGTTTCTTCTTTATTTTAATTTTTCTTTTTTTTCATAAATTCTTATAATACATTTTAGGGAAGCGAATTACCTTTAATGAGATTCTCTCTTCGAGTTCTCGAAACAACAGAGAAAGAAACAGAGATAGAGATAGATAGATAGGTAGATAGAGATAGAGAGAGAAATGGAAAAAAGAGAGAGAAAGATAGATAGATAGATAGATAGATAGATAGATAGATAGATAGATAGAGAGAGAGAGAGAAATCAAAAGAAACGAGATCGTCGGATTTACAGGGACAATAATATAAGTGAGATGCGTTATCGAGAAAGCGAGGGAGACAGAAGGTATATTCGATGAATTATTTCGATATCTCGAATAGCAGAAGGATACAAAACGCTGTTGCATTCGTGAAATAAGAGAAAAGACGATGTGGAAACAAAACGAGGGAAAGAACGTATAGTGGCGGAGGTGTAATGTTCGCCTTTATTCCAATTCTGCTGTTACGCCGAGAGTGACAATTTTTTTCATCCCTTTCGACTCAAGAACCCCAAACGTTTCGCTGTCTCTATTCTTGTATATATATATATATATATATAAGTGTATATCGGGGTGTGTGTGTGTGTGTATATATATATATATATATATATATATATATACACATATATATACACACACACACAGATATACACTTTCGTTCTGTCTATCTATTTATCTATCTTCGTCTTTCTCCTCTCTCTCTCTCTCTCCCTCTCTCTATCTATCTATCTATCTATCTATCTCTCTCTCTCTCTCTCTTTTCTGTTACTCCTTCGACCGTGAGAGAACCATTTCTCGTGAGGATACATTTATCAACGCCTGCTACCTAACCACAAGAGAGATAAATAATTTTCACTGGCTGCAAAATGTCCTGCTTGTTCTACCTCGCTCTCCTTCATAGACGGTACGTCCTTCTCCACGTTTGATCATTTTCCTTTGAAATTTTTCGTCGTACCGACCGTATTGCATTCATCGGCTAGGCTATGATTAGGTGCTTCGATGAAAAAATTTAAATCAATTTATTAGATAACTTAGTCCATTGAACGGAAGCTGATTTTTTCTCTTTTCCTTTCTTTTCTTTTTTCTTTTTTTTTTTTTTTATTAAAGAAAAAAGTAAAATATAATAAATTCGTTCCTTTAAAAAAAAAAAAAAAATTTTTTTTAATTTCACTCACTAGCAGTATGTAGAAATCGCCTGTCAAACTGTCTGATGCATCGTGCAGACGTTTATTATTAATTGAACTTCTAAATTATTTTACACATTATCGCAACGGACGAGAGATAATAGATTATTAATTCAAATTATTAATTTGTTTGCATGTGTAAAATTACAAACGAGTGAGATAGTAATATTAATTGAGGGAAAAAAGAGTTCTTTTATACGAAATGGGAACGTTCAGTTTGGAAAAATAATTAATGTTTCAATGGGTTAATAAAAGAAATTAAAAAAAAAAAAATATGTAACAGTATGATCATATGATTATACAGACTATGTGTATAATTGGGTTACGTATCCATAAGTTACGTAGATGCTATTATTCGAAATAGTTTCTGTTGAACTTGTATTTAGAACAAAAAAAAAAAAAATAACAAAAATAGAACGAGAAAATAAAGCCAGAATGTCGAGACTGACGATGAATGCGTCGAGTAATTGATCCTAATTGATGAGTCAGTGTAAGTTATATCACTAGTGAACCCTTCTTTTCGTTTCCCCACTGTCGCGTTACAAATTCTTTTCTATCTATTCTAACCGTTCAAGGTCACCAAAGCTTTATTTATGTTAAGTTTTATTGTCAACGTAAACGATCATTCAGTAATTTATTTATAATGAACATTTATCAATCTAAACGACAATACATTATTTGTCATTATATATATATACATATATATATATATATATATATATATATATATATATATTTATGTATATATATATTCTATTTTAAATCACGTATAATAGATAATGATTCAATAGATTCACTTTCTTGCTCGTGACATGTTAATTCTATATTAGAACTATTGGTTATCTCCGGTTACTATGGGAGCC
The DNA here is from genome assembly GCA_911387935.1 of Dolichovespula saxonica. Lineage (NCBI taxonomy): Eukaryota > Metazoa > Arthropoda > Insecta > Hymenoptera > Vespidae > Dolichovespula > Dolichovespula saxonica. Next base: position 3,287,893 of record OU426995.1, on the reverse strand, counting down.
AATTTAATTAATGACAATTTCATAATTAATCAATATAGGTATAATTTGATACATAATCACATATTGATTTATCTATCGATCATTTATCCTATTATTGAATATATATATATATATATATATATATATATATATATATATATATATATATATATTTAATATATACACACACACATACAGACACACAGTATCTACCATTTTATATATGTAATATACCTGCATTAAATCATATCGTTTCATTCTATTTAATTCTCGTTATATCTTTTATAACTGTTATAAAATTTATGTATATTCGATATATCCAGTTATATATATTATTTTCGTGAGAAACGAAGTATACGGTAAAAAGATTTGTAAAGTTTATCGAAATAGTAGATGGCGATGCAAAGTGGTACTATAGGATGAAAAGTAAGGGAAGGGAAAAAAAGGATAATGGTAGTAACGCTCGTAGGAACGGGTAAATTCAAAGCGAAATACTCAAGTTACTTCTTCGAGAGTTACTGATACGCTTTGCCTTCCTTTGTATCCTGTTGCTGTTGCTGTTGCTTCCTCAGAATGCGAATCAAATAAAAAGACGATTGTACTTTAAACGATTCTCCCAGTTGGAGAGACTCGAGTTCGGGAACGATATTAAATAACTTTCTTCGCGATCCACGACTTAAAGATTTACGTTACGCATTTCAACATTACGATGGAAATTGAAACAAAGTGGAACGTTTCTATTTATTTTCTCTTCTTTAACTTTTTTTTTAACTTCTTTAACCCAAACCCCGAGTATCATCAATGGTATGAGCTTTAACGAAATGAGTCATGCGTACTTTCTCGTTAAGAAGAGAGATTTATTTTTTCAATTGATTTTTCCTTTCTTTTTGCTTTTCCTTTTTTTCTTTGTTTCCTTTGATAAAAGCAACCGAAAATAAATATATAAGACGACACGAACTTACACATATCGCGGGTAAATAGGATCTCTTTAGATCTGAAAAAAAGTACGAGATCAGGGGGCGAGCGGGGGTGGGGATGGGGGAGGGTCAGGGGGGATAGAGCGTTTGTTGAGGGATTATTTAGAAAATACCCGTAGAATTCGAATTCGGGGTGGAAAGGGAGAGAGAAACAAAAAGGGAAAAAAGGAAAAAAAAGGAAACGAGGAAAAAAGAAGAGAAAAAAGAAAAGTAGGAAAAAGAAATGTTTTTCACTGTAACTGACCGTAAAACGTTCGACTCCGATGCTCCCTTCTAACCATTTTCCAATCTCTACGTGTTTCCCTTACGATTTACTTGCTAATGGAATTCTATTTTCCCTTTCTCTCCTTTCTCTCCTCTCTCTCTCTCTCTCTCTCTCTCTCTCTCTCTCTCTCTCTCTCTCTCTCTCTCTCTCTATCTATCTCTCTATCTCTATCTCTCTTCGATTTTCCGTTTTAAGCATGTCGATATCCAATTTCGCGAGCGCTTTAAAGAGCTCCGACGATTTTTTATTTATCCTTTTTTTTCTTCCTCCTCCCATTTTATTTTCTTTATTTTTCTTTTTTTTTTCTTTATTTTCTTATTCCTCTTTTTTCTTTTTTTGCTCTTCTTTCACACGTCGTATGAACGCCCCCCCCCCCCTTTCCCCCAATTCTCCCAATTCTCCCAATTCTCCCAGGTCCCTTTTATTCTCTACGAATTTCGAACTCGAACAGCTATCTCTAAGAGTACTTCCGTAAATTATAAACACTTTAGGCAAGAGATTACGCGTATGCAGAGAAGCAGAAAGAAAAGTGAGAGAGAGAGAGAGAGAGAGAGAGAGAGAGAGAGAGAGAGGATAGAATGAGAAGGTGGAGGAGGAGGAGGAGGAGGAGAAGGGACAGGCTGGTTCCGATATTGGAAAAGCCATTTTTCCGCCAACTTTTTCTCGACCTTCGACCTAAATCCTTTCCCAGGCAGATACCCTATGAAGCTTCTCCCGTTCACTCGAGGGAACAAAATTCGAGGGAATGGCATCGGCCGATAATAACGAATGCTCGTGTACGAAATTTAATCAACTTTTGAATTCGTCGAAAATTCCTAAAGTGGTAAAGATATTGTCCCTTCCTATAGTGAACCTACGCCGGGAATGATTAAATTTGAAAAATTCGATAGTGTCGATACTTGCCAATATTCGACCATTATTCTCTTCAAGTATCGGGCACTTATCGATACCGATATCGATATTCGACACCTTTCCTCTCTTTTCAATCTCTCTCTCTCTCTCTCTCTCTCTCTTTTCCTTTTTTTTGCACGACTTTTTTTTATCCACACACGTTGGAAAGAACTTTTTGTTGTTGTTGCACGTACACATAAATGCGAAATAAAAATAGAAGGGAAATGTAGGTAAAGGACTGTTCTTCTCTCTTGTATATATATATATATATATATACTCACATTGTAGATTGTTAACATTGTGTGTTGTTTACGAGCATTATCGACGAACCCCTTGCTGAAAGGAACAAGCGCTTCAGTGGTGCGTGACAGAATCGTTCACGATCAGACGAGCATCACGCCTCCACAAATTTTGCACGAATGGTCGATTATCTTTCCGTTCATTTACCCGCTCGCGACCGATTTTCAAACGAGAGATAAATACCCTTATGTTAGGCTATTCGCGATATAAACTTTCACGTTTTTGTTTCTTTTCTTTTTTTTTATTATTATTATTCTTTTCCTTTCTTTTTTCTATCTTTTTCATTTTATTCGTCCATATCAAAAAGAAAAAAGAAAGAGAAGAAACAAGAGTCTTGTCTTCGTATCTCATTTTATTATTGTATCGTGGAATTCGATGGAACTCAATACACCTAGAAAATTCAATTCTCTCTAATATCGGTATTTTTTTACTTCTTCCCTTTCCTTTCTCCCCACCCCCCCCCAATCAAATTTCCTTCTTACATTTAGATATTTGTTAAACGAAAGAAAAGTAAGGAAAGTTGGACGGCCGAAAGTTCGATATGAATGGTATAGTTTCACTTCGATAATGCCACGCTAATGGAATATTAAGGTTGAAAGGAAGAAAAAATAAAGAAGTTACGTTGGGGAAGGGTAGGAAGGGAAAGAAGTGATGGTATTAATTTCTGTCAAAGAGTTATTCTATAGTTTATATACTTATACGTACATATGTACGTAGCCATATCTATATCAATAGAAAAAAAATTGATACTATTATAGATACATGTTTGTTTGTTTTTTTTTTTCACAAATATATCTCGTCGTGCAACAAATGTTCATATAAAAATGCAATAAGGATATATTGAATGATATCTCGTTGAACGTTCCGACGAATCGAAATTTCTCCTAGTGGAAATTCCCATGTGGGGAGATTCGTATAAACGAATTCGTAGGGTCCCCTTTTTTGATAACAAGAAAGAACCATATCCCGTGGGAGCAGGGATAGAGGGAAACACACGACGTGTGCCCATGAGTTTAGGAGCAAGGCAAAGTTTATGCAACCGGACGCGAGCGTTAGATGTCGCACGTAATTGAATGTAATTCTTATTCCTCGCACGTATGTCCAGTAAAGCCGTCGTGAGAGTCGCGTAAAGCGGGTAAAATCGAGCAATGTATGTTGAGTATATATCTATGTACACGTGTAACTACATACGTACGTATATCTATACGTATATAGTGTGAGTCACGTAATCGGTTACAAATCGTTTCTAACTTTAAATGTGAATAAAATAATATATTTCTATTACGTTAAAAATTATATCATTAACATACATATATATATATATATATATATATATATTATTTGAATAAATTTAATATATTCGAAAATAATAATTAAATGATCGAAAGAAAGAAAGAAAAAATGATAATTCGCCACTGCATATACGTATACGTATACATAACATATCTACTAATATATCTTCGTGTAGATTTATCCTTCTAATCTTTTTATCTCTCTATCTCTCACATTTCCTGAGTTAGAATTAGGCGACATAATTCTACGGCAGGGCGATTAGCTAATTTATTAATTCACTTGTTTGTGCCGCCCGGGCCCCCTCTCCCCCCTGATAGGTTGAAAATTCTTCTTCCTTTCCTTCTCTATGAATGATACACCTACGCGACAATTAAAATGCTAATCGTTAAGATGAAATAATCGGTCTATTATTTTACAAAGTTGATAATCGGTATGGAGTTAAAGTAGAGATTAGTCTCGGGACTAAACCTTCCTATATATCCGTCCTATTGTACCCCTTTGCCTTTGCGAATTCACGCGGCATAATTTTACATCCTTTTAACTTATCCCATTCGAGGAAAAGAGAGGAAAAGAGAGAGAAAGAGAGAGAGAGAGAGAGAGAGAGAGGGAGAAAAAGAGGAAGAAAGAGAAAAGTCGAAGGATCGATAAACTTTCCCAGTGAAAATATTTTCTACTTCCGGTCGATACCCGGAAACCCGGAGTCACAGAATTTCCCTTTTGGCTCAAGGAAAGAAATTTAACGAGCTCTTCAGATTTCCTTCGATTCTTTTTCACTGACGACTTACACATATCCACGATGAAGAAAAAATTCATATTTACCGTGAAAAATCAAAGGGTTCATTATCGGGAAAGGTTCTTTACGAACTTTCCGAAAAAATAAACCGATTATCCGCCTAGACTGTTAGACTTCATACGTTTTATCTCTTCTCTCCCGCACCCTCCTTTCTCTCTCTCTCTCTCTCTCTCTCTCTCTCTCTCTCTCTCTTTCTATCTCTATCTCTCGTAAAAGCTACGAAGAAGAGCTATAAGGAATCAACGTGATCTTTGAAAGAAAGTGGAATGGCTGAAAGAGATGGGAAGGTTGAGGAAGATAAGAGAAAAGAAGAGAAGAAAGGGCAAAAGGGAGAAAGGGAAGGAAAGGAGAGAGAGAGAGAGAGAGAGAGAGAGTGAAGTGGGAGGAGGAGGAGGAGGTGGGGTGAGGGAGTGGACGGGAAGAATTGGAGAAAGGAGAAAGCGTGGGTGGAAAGAGATGGAAATTCAGTTTGCAACGACGATCGGTAGGCGTCAGCTTGAACGACTACCGAGCCAACAACCAAGTCCGATGCTGAAGTTAATGGCGGAATTAACCTTAATTATCGAACCCTCCAGACTCTTTCATTCTTTCTTTTACGAGCCGACTGAGCACCAATCGGACTATTTCTCTCTCTCTCTCTCTCTCTCTCTCTCTCTCTCGGTCTTTCTCTTTTTCATTCAAGCAAGCTTACTGATTCTTCTTCGATGAGTTTCGACTTATTCTCTCTCTCTCTCTCTCTCTCTCTCTCTCTCTCTCTCTCTCTCTCTCTCTCTCCCTCTCCATCTTTATCGAATTCCTCTTCTATACCTCTATTTTCTTCGCCCTACCATCCTCTTATTCTTTTCTATCCTCACCGAAGTGTCGTCCACCCCTCTCATCTTTTCCCATGCTATCGCCTTTACGATTTCTACAGGGATTTCGCTTTCGAGTTAGCCGAGAGTGAGATTGATAGAGGATGATCCTTTACCCGTGTATGACCCTCTTTTCTCCGTGTCATCACGCTTACACACCCCTTTTAACACTCGTGTTCTTCTCGATAACCTTGTGTGCACGTACTGTGTGTGTACATACCTATCTTTACCAAGAGAGTTTTCACGTTAAATGTGTAGGTATCTTTGGAAAAAAAAAGAAAAAAAGAGAGAGAAAGAGAGAGAAAAAGATCAATCGATCGCCTTCGAACTATTCTGTCGCAACGGATTTGCGTTAATCGGTTGACACACACACACACACACGCACGCGCACGCACATACACAAACCTACTTACTCGTAATACCTACATATCGGTGAATCTCTCTCCGATCTGTCGATGATCGAACAAAAAAAAAGAAAGATTCTTTGAGCAAAAAACGTGTCGGCTTCCAGTTTTTATTATCCTTTTTTTCCATATTTATACACATAATAAGCATACGATTACATCGTATTAGGTACTAGATCATTTACATACACGTAATATATATATATGTGTATATATATATATATATATATATATATATATATATATATATATATATATACACAACGTATGATGGTGTATATATATATACATATGTATATATATATACACAATGTATATATATATGTATATATATATATGTATATACATATGTATATATATATATACACCATCATATATCCAGCGTTCTGTACAATAAATAAAGACTCTAGAGCATTTTTTAAAACACAACGTCACGTAGTCTCTCGCAATTATTTTTTTTTGTTTTTTTTTTCTTCTTTTTTATGCATAGATTACAATTCGAATCAACAATTAACTGCATACGTTATGTCATACATATTAAGGATCTAGCTAAAACATTGTCGATCGTTAACATCGAGACGAGCTACGAACGACGAGATCGACGATCGATTTTAAACGATCACTCGAGAGAAAGAAAAACAGGAAATTGGGGAAAAGGGGAATGGGAACAAGGAGAAGGAAAAACGAGATTGATGATCTCTCGATGAATTTCAAAAAAAAAAAAGGAAAAAAAATCAACAATTCACTTTTCTCTCCTAAATAGACGCATGTGGCATGTCTACGTACACGGTAAACAGCTGACACTTCGAGAGTAGAACGATCGAGTTATTTAATTATCTATCTATATATATATATATATATATATATATATATATATATATATATATATCAGGAAAAAACACCGCGACGCGTAGCGGTATACAGACGGGGTTGTATTATTAAACTCTAACTTTACTTTATCGACGATTAAAATTCGCGTGGTCGCGTAAAAAAAGCCCAATTGGCATTTAACGTTAAGCCATGCCATTACGTACAATCTTTTAGCCTTTTTTCCCGAATGATTTCGATTGTTAAATTACGAGTACAAAGAACTCGGATCATCTCTGAAAATTTGTCTGCTATTTCGAAGATAGAAAGATATCTACGTTGAAAGGTCGTACCCATTCGAATAAATCGAAAATTGTATTGGATCGGTTTGTAAATCGATATTGTCGTGTTATTTAGAGTAAAGACTCGGAGTCCGACCTTCCAGCATGAATTTTTTTTTATTTATTATTATTATCATTATTATTATTATTATTATTATTATTATTATTATTATTATTATTATTATTATTATTATTATTATTATCATCATCATCATTATTATTATTATTAATTATTTTAAAACTTTTTTTTCAATTTTTTTATTTTTCTATTTTTTCTCTTATCAAGATGAAACCTCTTTGCGAAATATCTTCTTATGAACGATTCTGCGATACCATTTAAAAACGAAGTACAGGATGAATGAAAGATGTGATATATATATATATATATATATATATATATATATATATATATATATATATATATATGTTATATAGATATGTTTCTCATTTGAATCGATTCACAGAAATATCGTTGGCAAATATCTCTCACATGGATAAGTAACAATGTTCGTAATGCTATCGAGAGATATCAATATCGTTGATATTGAAACGTGTTGTCTCTTTCTTCCTTCTTATCTGCATCGAAAACAAATTTTTTGACTAATTCTAACGGTACTCGAGAGAATCGATTAAAATTGAGAGAGAGAGAGAGAGAGAGAGAGAGAGAGAGAGAGAGAGAGAGGGAGAGAGAGAGAGAGAGAGGCAGCGTCGATACAATGATAAATTGCAAAATGCGTTATGTCGGGAAAGGAGTGAAGTTATCCGCGAGATCTACGTGACTCAAAGAGTACGAGAGAAAGAGAGAGAGAGAGAGAGAGAGAGAGAAGGAAAGAGAGAAGGACTCTTCGAAAGGGTACTAGAGAAATCGCGGAGTTAGTCGTGTGGTCATGTCAAAAGTTTTACTGCGTCGATCTTGAGAGAATCGCGGAGGATAGGAGAGCGAGTAGGGTCGTAGAGGCAACGAGGTCAATCGCGGCTCTTCTCCATCCAGCTGCACCGTTCATGCAGGTCTCACGAATTCCCAGAATCTTGAGACCACGTCGTCCAAGAAGATTGTGAACGCCTCGTCTGTCTGCCTCGCCAAGCGTATGTTCCCGAGAGAGTAGCAAGGAATATAGTTGGTTACCCGGGCTTCGCGAGCAGAAGGTCAACACCATGTCCGAGGCCACGGCTTTCATCACGTGAACGCAACCAATGAATTGTTGGTAGTTCTTCTCTGTCAACGTTCCTACGAAAGAAAAATATCGATGAGATTAGGACATACACACACACACACTCCGGACGTTGACATAAAACATTTTGTTTCTTTTCTTTTTTTCTTGCTTTTGGTCACGTCCTATTATCCTTCTTACATCGTACATTCGTCGATATGTATATATGTATGTATATGTGTATTTACACATGAACGTATTTCAACGAAACAAAAACGAAATAATAATAATAATAATAATAATAATAATAATAATAATAATAATAATAATAATAATAATAATAATAATAATAATAGTAATAATAATAATAATAGACACTGTCGTTTCCATCAGGGATATTATATACGGATAACGTCATTTTCGCTTTTTTTTGTTTTTCTTTTTTTTCTCATGCAAGGGGTAATCATTATTGCATCCTAGTTGTCACCGACAGACGAAAGAGATAAAAGGCAGGGGTACGCGGAAATTTTTTACGTGCCGTTAACTGCTCGATCGGTGAAAAGCGTTTTCAATGAAACGTCAGATTCAGCAGGGGATCGTCGAAATTTGTAAGAGCGATCATCGAAACGTCACACGCACGGAAGTTTTCCGTACTGGACCGTTTAGTAGTGGTGTTGTGCTCGTTTAAACGTAGATTAAAGTTTACATTTCTGACATGCCAGACAACGTATCCTATGTAATAATACGTCTGGAAATCAGCTACGCGTAATTTCTAATCAAAGGCTAAAAAGAGTATGTAGTTACCTAACGACGTAATGACACATAATACGAGATAAGTGTTCATATCGTTCGTCACTCTGACCGTTTTCCCGCGCGTTTTGACGTGAAACGAAAGTAACGAGGACTCCCACCACCATCGGCGAATAATCGTTTTACTTAGAGAACTCGACGATATTATTTCGTTCAATATTTGACAATATTTCCACGACACATGAACGTGATTTGAGTCAGTTTATGCGAGTGACTACTCATCACGTAAAAAAGAAGCGTTCCCAGCTGAAGAAAAATTAAAGAATCGTTGAAAATCACACGAGACCCCCTCCCGCCCCTTGCCCCTCCTCTCCCGATTGGGAAACAATGTTTCTCTTCTCTTTAACGAACCAGATCGGCTATAAAAATTAGATAATGATGCGCGTCTCCTAATTGAGGTCGTTAAAGAAACTCTGCAAAGATTTCGTTCCTACCTGCTGAACTTTCCTCCCTCTCATTGGCCAACCACCATCAAGTGCTGACCAGAGACAAACGCGAGCGTAAAAATTTACGTCACGTTTCGCGAGCTCCGCAAAAATAACGATTTTCATCGTCGAAAACGTAGCAAACTCGTCCACCAACAACCCTTTCGCTATTCTTTCTCCATTTTTCTCTCTCCTACCGCTCCCTACCCCCTCTACCTCTTCTTTTTCCATTTTTTTTTCTTTCCTTTTTTTTCATTTCTTCTTCTCTCTCTCTCTTTTTTTTTAGCACAAACCAACGGCCCCTGCATTCTGATGAGATATTTGCGAACGAACTCAAAGAATTTACCGAGAGAAGTACACTCTCTTCCATTTTTTTTCATCCTCGTAAGTCCGTAAAACTGCGTCTCTTTGGGGAGATCAACAAATTCCGAACATTCCGAGCAACGTGATTGTGCATTAGAGTTACGCGTTCTGATTTTACACAACGAACTCGTTAATTTATCGTTTCGACGATTTGAATCCGAATATCTGACAATGAGAAATTTATTTGCTTTGCAATATACGTTCATCGTCAAACGTTATTTACGTTTATTAGAGATCGAGAAATCAAGAGTCATTGACAAGAAATATTATATTTCATGATTTTATACAAATATGAGAGAAAGAGAGAGATAGAGAGAGAGAGAGAGATTTAGAAAAAAAAGAAACATGAATGCATTTCTACTGAATTATTTTTCATCTCAGTTCTCTGTGTTAGCGAGTTTTCTACGAATTTTTTCTTTTTCAGTGATGTCCCATGTCATTCGACAAACGTAATTGGTTGTTCCAACATTTTAAATGAAAGGAAGAGAGAAAGAGAGAAAGAAAGAGAGAAAGAGAGAGAGAGAGAGAGAGAGAGAGAGAGGGAGAGAAAGAGAGAGAGATAGAGAGGGAAAGAAAGAGATAGAGAGATAGAGAGTTAGATAAAAGAGATAGAGAGAGATAGAGAGATAGATAAAAGAGATAGAGAGAGAGAGAGAGAGAGAGAGAGAGAGAGAGAGAGATGATATAGAGAATGGTAACAAATGTGAAATACGATGTTGTCCACGAGAGGAATCTTTTAAAGAGGAGGATATGTAAAAACTAATTTTGAGCTCGTACGGATAGGAAAATGAGAAAGTTGCAAATTCATTGGCTCGAAACGAACGAAATTTTTCATACAATCCTATATCTCTGCGGGTGATATCGGCTAGTTTAATCGATATCAAAAATATTTAAATTGTAAATATTCCCCGATTCCGAGTTTCGAATTATTTCTCGAATATTTTCAATTTTATTTTTCTTTTTTTTTTCTTTTTTTATTTGAGATATTCGTAACTCGAATCCTTTCAATAATTGTAAGTAATATCAATGATCCGTCATTACTCTTTAGAATTGAGCAGATATCTCAGGCGTGTCACTCTTTTAATCGAGGAGTTAGCTGCTGTCTAAGGTAATCGTGGATAATAGAAAGAAAAGAGATAGATAGATAGATAGATAGATAAAGAGAGAGAGAGAGAGAGAGAGAGAGAGAGAGAGAGAGAGAGAGAGAGAGAGAGAGAGAGAGAGAGAGAGAGAGAAGATAAGAAAAATGAGAAAATAAAACCGTAAGAAAAATCTGATCTTAACCGTGCCAGTGGTAATAAATATTTTCAACATATTGAAAATCAATTTTCAAATCCAACGATTATCACTTTCGAGAGCTATTTTTTTCCGGTTAGTTGTTGCATCGAATGAATATCAAACGATCCAATGACACGTTCTTAATTAACTTCTCTCTTATCTCGATATAATTTAACGATCTATCAACTTTATCTCTTCCATCTATCTCCCTCATTTCGTTAAAATGTTCGCGAGAAAAATAAATGTCGCGTAATTTTATAACGTATATCTATATCGTCATTTTATTAAATCTCACGTTCTATAAAACTTATACGATTTATTATTTCCCTCGTTGAGATGACTCCTCGAATTTTATGACAAATAGTTCATAGTAGTTCGATCATCGCGCGAGGAATGAAATATTAAAGTTATTTCACGATCAACGGAAAAATTGTTACTACCTTTTGAAGCGTTCTATTTATTTGAGAGAGAAAAAAAAAAGAAAAAGGAAAAAAAATTTTAATCGAACTCAATCGTTTTTTTTTTCGTTATTTTTAAAAGGCATAAGCTCGTAAAGCCCCCTTATAAAATAATTTCGAATTTCGCGGATGGCCGAGAAGAAATGGGTAAAATTAAAATATGATTTGACTGAAAAGTAGATCTTGATTTTTAATGGCTGGCTCTTATAATCCCGAAGATAAAGTAACTTCGTGGTGGCTTTATGGTAACTTTATAGTGGTAGCTTGGTCGGTTGGTTAATCCAATTTATTCCTCAAACAGTTTCGAAAACTTCTTCCCCTCGAGAGAGAGGGGGTAGGGAGGGGAGGAGCCCTCCAAAATGTGCATTGAGAAGTTTATGCGATCGGTTATCTGGCAGCTTACGATAATCGTTTTCAAAAGAACTTTGCTTTTCCATTGGAAGTTGGTTCGCCGAGCGAGCTCTCTTGTTTCCTATCAAAACAGAGACTTCAAAAAGACGGAATCTATCAAACAGTAAAGTAAATTTCTCTTTCTCGTCCGATCCAAACCCATCGAGGGGTTACGTGTTTTCCCATTGAGGTTCTTTATTTTCTGAATTGGTTTTCTTCTTCTATTTATTTTCCATTTATATACACGTTGGAACAACCAAATTTACAAAAAAAAAGAAAAAGAAAACAGAAGAGAGAGAGAGGGAGAGAGAGAGAGAGAAATGGGGCGGGGAAAAAAGAAGAAAAAAAAAATTGTAAACTTTCGCGAGAGCTTCGACCTTAAAATTATTTAACAATTTTCATTAGAATAAACTTATATGGATATTACGCGGAGAATTTCGTTTTTTCTTTATAAATAATTAATACCAATATATGTATGTATATATAAATATATATTTTTTATAATTTTTTTTTTTATATATACAAATGAAAGAAAAATACCATTTTGTAGAGTAGACGACATCCAAAATCCGGGTCTCCTGGTTATGTCAGATATCTGAAACGTATATTCCAAGTTTCCAACGGCCTCGGTCCAGAGAAGTGTCAGCGAGGAATATTCATGCGAGCGTAGATGAACGGTCGGGCAGGAATCGAGAATTACGTGTTTACCGTTCATCTGTTTTATCGGATCGCTCTTATGCTCCAGAATTTCGACGACATACCACTTGCCCATTATCTGAAAACGGCATGTAAATCGATTAACTCGTTAACTACATATATACATATAAATATATATATATATATATATATATATATATATATATATATATATATATACATTCTCCTCCTATATAAATAGCTTATTAATATAATATATTCAAAACTATTACAGAACTTCACATACAATATATATAACAGTGTGAATATAATTTCGATTATGTATACGTAGGAAATGGATGTATAAATAATTCACGTAAATTTCTTTCAATTATAATCGTTCAATCACTAGACGGATATAATTTTTACGAGTACATTTCTTTTTTCGATAACAGTATTATTCAATTATAATTCAATCTACGGTTTAATCGCATTGTTCCTCTTTTTTTTTGCTTTTTATTATAATTCATTCGATTTCTTTTTTTTTAATTCTTTTTTTTTTTTTTTTAATTTTTTTCTGTTCAATTACGATTTTCGATAGATCGAGTTACATACAAGCGTGCGAACGATAAGGTACACAAAGTATATATTATGTACAAGTATGTTATATAGATAGCTCATAAGAGAGAGGTCTCAATTGTTGAGATAATCCAGGAACTTGGTAGCTCCTATATTCACAATGTACATAATGGTACAGAGTGCTTAAACTAAATTACGAGCGATTTATCGAGCACATAATCGCCGAGCGATTAAGTTCTCTCTCCCTCTCTCTCTCTCTCTCTCTCTCGTTCTTTCTCCATTTCTGTCTCTTTCTCGTACACGATTCTGGTAAAATGATAGAAATCGGAATGGAACGAACGAATGTAATCTCTAGAGTATCCGATTTCTCGGCCAGTTACGAAAATTCCCTTTAGACTTTTATACATGAAATTCGACGATCTAACCAAACGCATAATTTCTATTCGCAGAACATATTTATCATCAGTTATGAACGGCTATTATACATTAAAAAGATCTCATCGGGATTAAATTTTTTCTCTATTTACATGGCTCTAACGTTCGTATAAATTGAAATTTTGTAGGAAAAAAATTTTCGATCGATCTCGAATTTAATTAAATTTTGTCAACGTCCACGTCGCATCGTTGGAATTAAAATTAATACGAATAATATTTCTCCCCCCGCCCCCCGTTATGACGAATACGTATAATATAAAAGGCAGTGCCACAAATTACAAGTGGTTATCTACGGGCTTCCGATAAAAAGCTTTAACGGAGCTTTAAAAGCTCTCTCTCGAACGAAGACAAGAGAAAGATAGAGATAAAGGATAAAGAACAGTACATTGGCACGCGAACTTGGAAATCCTTTTTACGATTAATCTCGTTCGCGAGGAAGGATCGAATTAAACGAGACGCATAATCAGGTCTCGGGCTTAAACGATACACACACGCACACGCGCGCGCGCGTACACATGTACGTATGCATGTATATACGTATGTATATATGTATGTGGGATCTCCGGTGCAATTAAAAGTTTCGCACGCATGATACCCGAGCCCCCGTCGAATTTCATTCGGTACGATTACAGAACTACCGACGAAGCCAACACGTTTTCGAGTCGCACTCGCTCGCTTGCTCTCTCTCTCTCTCCATCTCTCTCTCTCCTCTGCGTTAATAAACGCAACGCGCGTATACATACTCGACTATACTTTCGTGCTAGCGAGTATATATGTTATACATGACTTTACTGTCTCTCGCGTTACGCCAGGTACAGTCCGAAACAAACCGTGAAACATTTCTGGTAATAATACTTCTGTCAGATAACAAAAAACTGGGGTAAGGGGGCGGGGCGGAACGGGAATGATGGTAAAATCGATATCAGGAGATATAGACGAATTATTTCAAAATTTTCAAATATTTCCCCTTGTTTTTTTGATTCGTTTCTGTGAATTTTCCTCTCTGATCTCTCGTTCGACGTTCGAACCAATTAAATCGTACGAAGTTTATTGATTAATTGTTACTAATTCATTTTATCTTCTTGTTCGTTGATATACGTACATACGTATGTGTGTGTGTGTGTGTGTGCGCGCGTGCACGCGCGCGTGCGTATGCGTGTGCGTGCGTGTACATTTTCAATTTTCCCTTATCACCGTCGTCGAATGTAATCATTGTTCCCGACTGTACTGGCTATACAGAGAACAATGCGAATAACGCAGCCCTGATATTCGGTAGTTCAGTTTGCCTGTTCATTACTTTAATTGGATCGCGTCAGGCCGAGAAATTACGCAACCCCTTTAATAGGTCGCTTGTGAATTTCAAAAGGATTCGCGGGGGTGGTACGGAAGAGCGAGCAAGCGAGGAAAAACGCATCGGGCAATAGCTCGTAATAACACAGGTGGACGAGAACATTTTATGAGGGGGTAGAACGCGCGACGTTTAGCGATCCTCATAGCTGCTCTCTCTCTCTCTCTCTCTCTCTCTCTCCCTCTCTCTCTCTCTCTCTTTGTATTTCCCATTCGGTTACGAAGAGATCATAGGATATAACGATAACCGGCAAACTTTTTATACATTATTTACATTCATCAAGTAGACGATTAATCGAAAATGTACGCGCGATGACGTCACGTTTTTTCTCATTCTTACTTTTTCTTCTCTCTTTCTATCTTTTTTTTTTTCTTCTCTACGTCAGTCAATCAATCGACTTACGCGATAAAACGTATGTTGGATATTTACTTTGAATTTCTTTTTCTATTTTCTTTTTTTTTGATTTTACTCGATGAAAGACAAAGTATGACTGACGTAAACAAGGATCTATTGTAAAAATATCACGAATAATTTCGTTAGATAAGCGCGCTCGCAATTTGTTGTGGTTATACGTAAGTGTATAGAATATTAAATCGAAGCGATGGAGAGAGGTAAAAAAAAAAGGAAATAATTAAATGGACATACCGTATATAAATATCGAAAAATACGGGATAATAAAGACAATAGATTTATAATGCGCAAAGTATCCTTTGTGAGGATGGCATTAAATTCAAAACTCGAATCATCGAAGCGTGTCGTTCCTTGTGAGCTCGCGGTTACGCAATAACGTCATAACCGTTGGCAAAAGATCGTCTTTATGGAGCTATTCACGAATAGTTGTTTCCACGAGGCAACAGAACGACGAATACGAACACGAATCAACAAAACTGCATTGAGAGAGATTAAAAGAGAGAGAGAGAGAGAGAGAGAGAGAGAGAGAGAGAGAGAGAGAGAGAGAGAGAGAGAGAGAGAGAGAATGTATGTGCGTCCGTGTGTGAGCACGAGCGTGCGTGCGTATGTGTACGCGCATACGCCATCCGGGCTTCTCTCTAACCTTTATTTTCGTCGTAAATTATTGTCATTCTATTGGACGGCTCTCCTCCTCCATCCTCATCCTATATATACACACTCGCAGTGTGGTCGTGAGCTTTAAAATTAACGACATAGTAAATATGGTTCTGGCCGATCGACCAACGCGCGCTAGGAAGCTCACAGAGTCATCGAAAAATATCGAATTATTCGATGATCCGGGTGCGCTATACACAACGTGATCACGGTTATTCGAATTTTACAATAATGCATGAATTGACCGAACCACCCAGATGGGAATTAATGAAAGATTTACTTCAACGTTCGAAATTAGCGTGTAATGAATTTTTTGATGAATGATATAATATATATATATATATATATATATATATATATATATATATATATATATTTATATATATATATATATATATTATATCGAAATGGTTTATAATCTCTTTTATTTCCAATCGATGATGCTCTTTCTTTCTACGTTTCGATTAGCGAAAAAAGAAACCGGAAAAAAAAAACAGTAAAGAAAAATAAAACCTTTGCTAATTCACTTTGATACTATTAAAAAGATCCTTCCCTATACTTCGTATCTATTCTATAATTTATATATGTATGTACATATATATATATATATATATATATATATATATATATATATATATATCAAGAAAGAAGAAAATATAGCAGAGTACATAATAATGCGATAACGAATGATCGCAAAAATTCGACGTGATAGTAGTAGTAGTAAGTACATACGTTAAGTGACATAAATCGCTATAAGGTATTATGGTAAAATTGTGCAATGGGACAGTCCGTACAGATCGCGAAGAAAAAGGATAATGATTTTTAAAAGAAGACGAAGTAGTCACACATGTTGAAAGGGAAGAGAGGAGAAAAAATTAAAGCAGGGGTGGGATGAGAAGGTAAAGAAAAGAAAAGAAAGAAGAAGAGGAAGAGGGAAGAAGGAAGAAGAAAAAGGCGAACGAGAAAAAGAAGAAGGAAAACGAAAAAGATGAAAAGGACGAAAAAGACGAAGAAGAGGAAGAAGAAGAAGAGGAAGAGGACAAGATAGGGACGCTCGTCAAAAGTCGTAAAGATGCAAATGCACGTCTTCTTGGAAAAATTGCCAGCTGTCGAGCCGTGCTCTCAAAACGGTTGGAAATCGATGAGGCTCTGCATACGTTGAGCTTCTCCACTGCCTTCAAGAGAGTGTCGTGTCCCCCGCCGGATAATATTCGCTCGTATATCACTGGACCGAAATTGATGCTGTAGGTGCCACACGTAAGAAAAGAAGACTTTATCTCTACTCTACTGTCTCTCTCTCTTTCTCTTTCTCTCTCTCTCTCTCTCTCTCTCTCTCTCTATCAACTCCTCCCCATCCCTCCATCCCTCCCCCCACTTTTCTGTCTCCTTTTTGGGAGATTGCCTGATCTAGTGAAGTCTAGCCGGAACCTGCTGGACGACGATCTAATCGAAAAACTCGCGACGATTTATCGGAACGTCGAAGACCCTTTCATCTCAAGACAGGGGGGAGGGGTGTCAACGTTTGAAGAGCTGTCCTCCCTAAACTGAACGTGATAAAACTCTGCTATAGATGCCCTTCTCTCTTCCTCGTCGGATTCTTTTCGATACGATTGCACTACCTTCGAATACTCCTGCGTGTGCGAGCTACCGACCGTGTCAGTCCTATATTTCTATCTTTAACTCGGACAATCCGATTTCGAATAATACTAAAAGTATTCTCTCTCTCTCACTCACTCACTCACTCTCTCTCTCTCTCTCTCTCTCTCTCTCTCTCTCTCTCTTTTAAAGATTTTCTCTAGGATTGTTTTTACGTTTTAAAGGAACGTTATTCGTAAAACGAATTTTAAAGGAGATTTTATCGTCGTGGATGGTAACGATCATTCTGCTCTTCTACTTTTTCATGTCCTTTTTCGTTTCTTTTTTTCTTCTTCTTCTTCTTTTTTTAACTTTTAAGATACTTTTCCCCGATATCTTGTAATCTCTTTTTCGTTTAGTATATACGTGTATATAAATATATAAATATATATATATATATATATATATATATATATATATATATATATATATATATACAAACACAATATGTGCAATACATATATGTACATACACAATATGTGCAAACGTACAAGTGGTGTGTGTTTGTAATAGATATAGAAATTTGTTTTCCGTCGTATATCTCCTTCTCTCGAATCGCGATCGTCCGTATCCCTTACGTAAGTGAGTGAATTTGAACCGAGATATTTTCTGTTAGACCAAGCGCAAACTAAACCGAAATTGTATGGGGTCCGTGTACTTCGGATTCGTACTCGTGGTTTAATGGAACGAATGGAGAGCTATCTCCTGGTACCAGGGAATCTTCGAGATAAAGTTTAACTTCGAACTGGCTTGGTTTCGGCTTTAAAAGGGTACACCTACCTACCTACCTACCCACCCACCCACCCACCTTTCTATCGTTCCTTTGGCGAACGCCAGCTAAACAATTGCGGCGAATCCCAGAGATGGGGAGTCGATAAGAAATTACTTTCGTACGATTCAACCGATTGATATATAATAGTTTCTCTATTTTACGTTTCTCGATTGAATTTTCTTTTTTTTTTTCCCTTTTTACCAATAACAATTTTTTCACGATTAAATAACGCAATAAATGTATAATCGTACGAATTGAAAAAGAAAAAAAATGTATATATATGCGTGAGTTAAGGAAGGTTTAAAAAAAATATATTTATATATATACACACACACACACATCTTCTATAGTATAGCGAGATTTTGAATTTGAATTTGAAGGCCTATTTAATTCCTTAAATCTCAGGATAAAATCAAGAACCTAATGGATCTTGATCGTAAGATGATACATCAAGCCGTTCTTGTTGGTCGTTTATCATCTACCATCGACACGATTATCTTGACGAGCCGTATAATCGGCACATTGAGGATTTCCCTAGACTAATGACGAGTCTCGAAATTTCCGGATATCGAGTGAAGATTATAACGACGATAATTGGAAATTTATCATATTCATCGTATCGTACTCAATTTCGTTTGCCGATAATCGAGCAAACTGCAAATATAATAAACGTTCGCGAGATATTATTATTTAGAAAAAGTAGTAATAGAGATTTTTGTCTTTTTCTTATTCTTTTAATAACACAAAAATAGATTTCTTTAGAAAATCCGTTCGTCTTTTTCTTTGTACATCTGGTGGATCGATCGATCGTTCGTGTATGTACATGCATATAAGCATTTTGACAACGAGTAGAAAATTCAATCTAAACAAAGAATTGAAGCGTATGTCAATAAAAGCATGCTAAATAAATATACGACCTATTTATTTATCTACGCGTGTATGTATGTATGTATGTACATACGTATGTATGTGTCTATATATGATGTATGTATGTATGTGCGTGCGTGTGTATATTCAGGTGCCCATAAACAATGAATCTCTCGGATTTTTGTACTGTGAAACGAATTTTTTTTTTTTTTTTACATTTGATTATTAAATTTTTAACGGATGACCGTTGTGCTTGTTAACGATATATGCGTTTGATTTTATTTCTACATGGCATTGAACTTATTTCTTTTTTTTTTGAGAGAGAGAAAAAGTGAGAGAACGGATTTTACATGACTACGTTTTATTTCAATGCCGTGAAAAGAATTTGACAATCAAATCTTAAAATCCGAATTCGATCTTCGTTTACTAACCGACGATTACGAAAATCTTCTAATAAATAAATATATTTTTTCTTTTACCATTTAATATAACTTAAATTATTGTTATAGGTATGAACAAATTAAAACAAAATTATCGTCGACTCCAAACTACCCTTCAATCAAATTGCCAATTCGTATGAAATTTATGTACTTTATTGTACATATTTATCTCTATATGTAATCTTAAATTGTGCTCATCTTCCTATACGAGATTTATGTGTTATACATATCTATATACATATATATCACTGTACATGTAAAGGGGCTCTTTGTAATTGAAATAGTAACATACGTATGTATATATCTACATACGTTATTACATACCTCCATACATACGTACGTACGTACGTACGTATGCCAGAACATTGCTGCTTTGAATGTTATTATTACTTTATCGAGCGTTAAAGCTCGATCATCCGAGGTGGTTCTCGTTGGTATAAAGAGCATACTCATCCTATATTGAATTAATCGAACTCATTGGACTTTACGGTTTACGCCGATTTAATATCCGACCGCTTATCGCCCGCAGAAGTGCACAGAATGTTACACGATCCATATATATATGTATATGCGTATATGTATATATATATATATATATATATATGTATGTATGTATATATATATATATGTTCATGCGTACATATAGAATGTATGTACATTGATTCATTGAGAATCAGTCGATATCACACTTTGAAATCTCATATGTCACCATGATTTCTCTCTAATTACACGTCTTTCACGTCAAAATTTAATTGAATTTAATCGACATCCTCTGAATATTTATTCAGCTTATATTTGACCGTAAGTAAACAAATGAAATTTTTATTCGTAGATACTCTGCTCGATATGAAACCTTTCATTTTCGCCGATTCTCGTTTGGAAAAACGAAGTGAAATTTTTTCAATCGTTTAAATATATATATATACATATTTTTTTCTATTTTCTTTCTTTTTTCTTTCTTTTCCCCTATGAAACCATCGCGATCGTTCTCCGAGAAAGTAGAAAACACTTGAGCTTTGACGTTCATTGCTCGCTCGTACCATCGATCAGAGATCCAATCAAGCTTTGGTCTAGCACAAAATAGTTAGGTGCTCGTTTCACCCTCCTTTTTCTTCTTCTTCCTCTTCTTCTATTTCCTTCATTCTTTTTACCTTTTATGTCTACTAACCTCGTAAAACGCGAATGGACTGGATGAAGTGGTCAAGTACGAGAAAGAACATCGTAGATTTTCATGGAATTTTGGATCAAGAAATTCAACTTATTTTATCTTGTTTGTTTCTTTTCTTTTTTTTCTCTTTTTCTTTTTCGTTTCATTTTGAATTATTTTTCCATCGTATCGTAGATACCCTTAACGTGTTTTAGAATTACGAATTTTGCTTCGGTAAGACGTCCCCCATTTCGAGTGAATTCGTTCCAACGAAAAACATCATTTTCTCTATCTCTCTCTTTTCTTCCATCTTCTTTCTTCCTTCTTTCCTTTTTCTACTTTTTCTCCCTCTGTCCTTGCGCTGAAATGTGTTACTACATGCGAACAACTCATCCCAAATACTTTTAGAGAGAATAAATAAAAGAAAAAGAGGGAGAGAGATAGAGAGAGAAAGAGACAGAAAGAGACAGAAATAGAGAGAGAAAGATAGAGAGAGTGCCGAGGAAGCATAAACTTTTACGAATATCCGCGGACATTTACGTTGTGGACGGGGTTTAAAATTACGAACATTTTTAAAGTTCGTTCGACTAGTTTTAGCGAAGACTAACTCAACCGGCATACTGGTTCTCTCTGTCCATTCATTTCACCGCAGGAAGTGTTAGTTCTTATAGCGACTTATAAACATCTTAGTTACCTGCAATCTTTGAAATTCCA
>OU426995.1:3253979-3263979 GCA_911387935.1 Dolichovespula saxonica | reverse complement strand
TCCTCTTCTTCTTCTTTTTCCTCCTTCTTCGTTTTTCGTAAACTATCTTCGTATCTTTCTTTAATTTACAGCTATTACATTTAAAAAGTGTGAAAAAGAGTAAGAGAAACTGAAGGGAGGGAGAGAAAAAGAGACAGAGAGAGAGAGAGAGAGAGAGAGAGAGAGAGAGAGAGAGAGAGATAGAGTTAATAATTGCCTGTCGACGAGCCATCTATTTTCAAAGATCGAAAAGTAAGAGACGGAGATAGAGATAGAGAAAGAGAAAGAGAAGTACTATTCCCCGAAGCACGTTCCTATCCTTCTAGTCGAGATAACGTAACTATTTCCGCGTCAATCGTAGGACGAGTTACATATCGGCAGGCAAATTTCAAAGGCCGATATGCTCGAACTCCCGTGTCTGATCGTTCACCCACACGAACTGGTACGATTTAAATCGATTTATCAATAGAAACGCGATTTTCGATCCTCCTTTCTAAAACCCACAGACGCATACAAAAGAGCTCAGGTGTGATCGATCGATCGTTGGATCGATCGCGATCGATCCCGTCAAATTCGTTTGGATTGTGCTTTTTTTCTCCTCCTCTCTCCTCTCTACTCTTCTCAATTCCCGCAATGAAAGATATAAAAGAAAAAAAGACGAAACAAAAGAAAGAAAAAAAAAAAAACTGAGCAAAACGTAGCGTAGCAAGATTAACGAATTTTTTTGTTCTTTTTGTTATGTTTTTCTGTTTCTTTTTTTTTTCGTTTCTTTTTGTTTCCTATAACATTTCATTCGTTCACGAGTAAGTACTTTTTGAAGATTTAATTTTTTCCATTATCACGAAAGGCGCAGAGAGAATGACGATTAATATTAACTACTTTTACAGTTAGAGAACTTTGGAGGAGTTCATAATCGAAAGAGAGAGAGAGAGAGAGAGAGAGAGAGAGAGAGAGAGAGAGAGAGAGAGAGAGAGAGAGAGAGAGAGAGAGAGAGAGAGAGAGAAAGGAAGAGAGTTTAAACTAATGATATAAACTTTTTTCCCGTAAATCGCAATTATTTAATTACTCCCAGAACGATTAAGGGAAAAAAAAGAAGGAAAGAAAAAATAATTTAATCCAATAGTAGACAAACTTATCGCATAAACGTTTCTTTTCTTTCTTCAATTTGAATATTATTTAAGCACGTCAATTATCATTTTATTTGATTGTTCTATCTTATCTTTTTTCTTGTTTCTTTTTTTTTTGTTAAGCGATTATTCTGAATCCAATTTTTGTTAATTGAATCAGTTTACGGATTATGAATAACGTGATCTTTTACTCGTATCCGATTCAATGTACCAGTATCTCTCCGTATCTCTCTCTCTCTATCTCTCTTTCTCTCTCTCTTTAAATAGTATAATAGATTTCGATTCTTGGAAGTACAGTAAAAGAGGTTATTGACAAATTCATTCGCATATCATCTAACTCATTAATGTATAATATCCAATTTCATGAAAATTCTTTTAAGAGAATTTAAAGAAAATCTAATATTATTATTATTATTATTATTATTATTATTATTATTATTATTATTATTATTATTATTATTATTATTATTACCTCTGTTTTCTTTTTTTAAAAAAAGAAAATTATGGCGTTCCTTTGTAAACGTGTTTTATTTCTGTTTAATTAGAAATCATATTTTAGGAAATAATCCACGAGTCTGAGATAGACTTTGTTTGAAATGGGACAATAAGGCAAGATTAAAAGAGATTTTGGGGTGTTGTTGGCTGGTATGAGAAGGGTTGAAGCTTTCGTTCCGGAAACCCCCTCGAGGATGCATAATCCTCGCGTGAGCGCGCACGCACGTTCGAGTCTGGGTGACGTCTGGTTTATGCCTGACACACACAGCTACTATTCAATGCCGAAAATCAGTTGTCTTAACCTCCTCATGGAGAGAGAGAGAGGTAAAGGCGAGAGACAAGCCTTATTTATGCTAACTTATGCGATGCATTTGCATGCAAGCTCGCGTTCGAAGCTGAGCTTTCGTCCTTTTCATCTCCCTTTTCTGTTTTCCCCGCTATTCTCAGGATCTGATATTAAAATCTCGAGTTGGCTCTCAGCTACTTTCGACCGTACCGATGGACCAACGCGGATAAGTGAGTGAGAGAGAGAGAGAGAGAGAGAGAGAGAGAGAGAGAGAGAGAGAGAGAGAGAGAGATGTTCTCCTCTAATAATATTATACATGCGATGGTATCTATGATACGACAATGATCGATAATTGCACTTTCCAATGTAGAACATTTCATTCAATCTTCAACTTTTTGTTTAATAAACGTTCGTACTTATCACAGACGTTTTATTTTTACTCCTTTAACGCCACATTGCTCTTGTTGTTTTCACGTTGGAGCGAAATTTATTTTTCTTCTACTCTTCTCTTTTTTTTTCTTCCCCCGCCCCCCTCCCCAGCCCCAAACAAAGACCGAGTTTGAAGACACAGACGAAGAAAACAAAAAAGAAGAAATGGCAGTAAAACTGAAACAACAAAAAAAAAAAAAAAAACGGGATACCAAACAAGGCAGAAAAGTTGGACTCTTTGAGATGGCATCTGCAGCGTTTTAGCTCTTCGACCTAAATTTCACGCTCGCGGTGTATCGAAAGGGTCATGTAACCGACCGCGCGGGCCGAAAATTTTCTGTTAACCCGTGCAAATTTTACGGTCCGAACGATAAAGTTTGACGCTTTGGTCGAGGAAGCTCCAACCCCGTTCGCGCAACGTGCGCCGAAGTTTAAACACGTGCCCCCAGGATACTCCCCCCCGCCCTCCCAAAAAGCAACGTTTTCATTTTCCCGGATTCGCACGACTAACCTTCTCACCGAAGAAAACTCTCTCTCCATCCCCCTCACCCCCTTCCCTTTTTGGCTGTCGCAACTCCTCGTTAATTCGACATTCAGCAACGTTTTACTCTTCGACCCTTCCAACATTTGTTTTTTTTTGTTTGTTGTTGTCTCGGCGAATACAACTTCACATTTTTCCGAAACGAAGTTGTATCCTTCGCGGGTCCATTGTCCTTGATTTCTTCGTACGAATTTACGTGCGTTTCTTTTTTTTTTTTTTTTTTTTTTTTTTTTTTAAAGAAACGTAGATATAATGTATCATGCGAATGCAAATGATGTATATAAATTGTACATAATTGTATGGGCCCACGATTAATATTGTAATATTACGCGTAATCGCCGATCAATTAATTACGCGGTTTTATTCTCTCGTTTTTCGAACGAAGATGGATAAAAATTTTTTGAAAAATTTCGCAAGAACGCGTTGGTAAATTAGTACCAAGAAAAAAAAAACAAAAAAAAGGGAGAGAGAAAGAGAGAAGACGAACGAAGAAATAAAAACTCGCGAATATATTTTGTAACAATTTCATTTTTTACTTTTTTTTTTTAACAACGCCATAGAGAATTAAGTTTGGCTAGTTTTTACTTGTCTTTCCTAACCGAGAACCACCGTTCTCTGCCAAGTATGTCGAATTATCGATCGATCTTTCAAAGATAAGTCCTCAACAGATGGAGATGGATGGTTGGCAAATGGTAAAATAAATCGAGATTGCCCGGAGACGACGAATCGACGTTCAACGTCGAAAAATAAATGGGAAAACGCGTGTCCGCTTTTCCACCGAAATATTCTCTCCATCATCATCATTTCTTCCTTTCCTTTTCCTCTCCTTTTTATATCTTTTTCTCGCTTCCCGTTTCTTTTCATTCTTTCTTCCTTCCTTCCTTTACTTTTTTTTCTTTTCTTTCTTTCCTTCCTTCCTTCCTTTCTTCCTCCTCATATACTTGAATTCGTTTTTATATTGCTCTAAAACTATTACATCTTTATCTTTAAGAACATCCATTCTTTTAGAACTTTCGAATTTAAACGGATAAAAGAAGGTACGAAAAAGTGGAGATATTCTTAAAATGGTAGAAAAAGTTCTTTTGAGTTTGTAGACTTTCAAATGGAAGAATTATTCGCGTAAGTACATTTCGTAAAATGGCCTGTACGATCATCGAACTCCTATGATATGTATTCCAAAGTGGATTTTCATCGTTATGTATTTCGTAATAACATTGACCAGAAGTGTAGCTAAGGTAGATAATATGATAATAGTAGATATCACTGTTAACGTTCATGATTTGCCACTGTTATAGAGAGAGAGAGAGAGAGAGAGAGAGAGAGAGAGAGAAAGTATATGTGTCTGTATAGATTTATATGTACATATATGCAAAGGCAAAATATAGAGGGGAAGCATGCGCAGCTGCATGTAGGTCATGGGATGTTGGTCCTTGGGTTCCCGTCCGTGATATGCTAGACCTACATTAGACCTGCATTAGAGCATGATTAAACTTTGCCTTTTAAACGATGCGTACGCGCCTAGACCTCGTTTTGAAAGCACATTATTCTATATGTCATTTCTTTTTCTCTTTCTTTCTCTGTCCCTCCGTTTTTTTCTTTTTTTTTTTTTACTTTCGTTCATCTCAGTCGGATGATCCAACCAATCTGAGGATGCAATAGGGTTGATTCAGATTTCAATCCGATAAAGGATTTACAAATCTAAACATTTTTACAGATTTTACCGACCGATGCACGTACGCATGTACCCAGACACTTTCAGGAAATATCCTTTTTTTTCGATGATCTCCGAAGAGGTATTTTAAAAACAAAAAAAAAAAAAAGAAAAGGAAAAAGAAATTGATGCTGCGAAGCCATCGCTTTTATTTGAATATTCGCCGTTAATTCTAAGTGTCCCTTTTGACAGTACCTTTTCCATTTTATTCATTATCATAAGACGAATTAACAGTCCGATAGTAATGATGTCAGTCTATAATTACGTTTCTGGTTTACATTTGTGACAACTCACGGGCCGTAGGAAAACTGTCAGAGAATGGGCGTTATAAAGCTGTTGGAAAGTGGATCAAACAAAGCAAAAGTCTTTTTGTTCTTCCCAATGCTAACTAACTATAACGAGAGAGAAAGAACGATAGAGAGAACGAGAGAGAGAGAGAAAGAGAGATAAGGACAGATAGGTGATATTCTTTCTACAAGTAGAATATTAGAGAACGTAATCAATAAAGCTTAGTCATGGATTAAACTCGGATCGACTGTAACCTACTATCTCTTTCCTTACTGAATCCTATGCTAATTAGATAATTTAATTGGCTTCCGCGATGCAAATTATTCGAAACTACCGCAATTCCTTCATTGGGAATCAATCGTATTCGAAATGCGATTCTCAACCGATTGCGATTACGAATTCCACCTGATGCTTTTCGCGAGTGTACAAATTTATGGATAATTAATGAATACTACGTGAATCAACGGCAAACGATTTGCTCGAATTACTTTCAACATTTTCCGATAACAATTCCGTCCCCCTTTCAATTCGACCCAATCGAGTTCCGGTAATGGTATTGATATCGATCTTTAGACGGTGTCACGGTCGAAGAAAATCGCTGCTATGAAAATTACGTCCTAGGAACGAAAAAAAAAAAAGTAAGAAAGAAAAAAAAAGAAAGGAAAGAAAACTAGTACGAGGTTATCATAAGATCGCCATGGAGATCGTCGAGGGTTGATTTTCAAATTTTAGAAATCAATTCGCGTTAAAGACTCCCATTATGAACGTGCGCCGTTTCTGATATGCAGCACGGAAGGGCATTATATATCTCGCGTATGCACGAAATAGATGACGTCAGAAGGAAAACTTATTTTCGTACTCGCTCAATACGACCCGCTTTGACTAAACGTTAGGTGAACTATAATATAAGGCGATTCATATAAAACTGATCCTTATATTTATTTATCTATGTATTTCGACGTGAATGGCGTTAGTAATAATGTATCGTGTCGTCTTAGGACGTACATACGTTGTGCCTCGTCTTAGATTCCTGGGAAATTGCTTTACATCAAATGCTGAAAATGACTTCCCTCTGCCTCAAGGCGCAGAGTCAAATATGTCGTCCCATGTCATTCCTGGTCTCCTTCGTTCGAGTATTGTGTTATCAATATCATAATAATCTTAGATCCATTAATAATATATTATTGTATTATATATAATGTATATATATATATTATTAATTATTAATTATATATGATTATTCTATATGATAGTATAAATAATACTATTATTATATACAATTATTATATAGGGTGTTTTAGCTAAAGGAGGCCGCCTAAATATTTTCGTTGTTTTTTATGATACTTTGAATGATTTAAAAAGAGGTATGTTATGAATAGTTTATATATATATATATATATATATATATATATATATATATATATATATATATATAATAGTATAATGTTATGTATGTTATAGGCGACTTCCTTTAGCTGAAACACCCTGTATACTAATTGCGTCATGATAATCATGATAGTATTGTAATAATAAATATAAATATAATAATTGTATTGTTTGTAAATAACGTTACTAATACTATTCCAAAAAATGAATACATAAAAAGTAGCATTAGTTTTATATGAATCCCGTACGATAATAAATAGAACTACTTTTATTACTCTCATTCGATAGAATCGTTCTTTCTCTCTCTCTCTCTCTCTCTCTCTCTCTCTCACCCTCTCTCTCTTTCTCTCTCCCTCTCTCTTTCCCTTTTTCTCTCTTTCTCTTTCACTTCTACCTTTTCCATAGTTCTTTCATGCACGTACCGTAGAGCTTGAAAAGCTCAGCGCAAGCTTCAGGGACGAGCTTTTTAATTTCTCACGAACGCGTTCTTCCCTTTCTTTCGGACTTTCCTTTTTATTTCCTTCTCTTCTCTCTCTCTCTCTCTCTCTCTCTCTCCTTTCTTTCTTTCTTTCTTTCTTTCTTTCTTTCTTTCTTCCTTATTCCGTAACCTTTGCCACCTAGTGCACTATCCACGTCCTCCGAGCTTCCTTTTTCGTCCTCTCTTCGAGCTTTTTTCCATGATCCACGGATATAGACCGGATATCGAAGCAACATTTCTCTTTCACCGCATTGTTCGTCGTACGGTGAGCTTTTTCACTCTCTCCCGTTATTCTTTTTCTTCGAAATCGAATTCCTTTTCAACTCGGTCTCGTAGTTTTTTAATTACGAGCTTAAAATAAATCGCGCTAATAAATCATTACAAATACGATATACTATATATATATATATATATATATATATATATATATATATATATATATATATACATGTATGTATGTCTTTTTGCGGAGAATATACTACTTATCATTCTGAATTTCAATGATAAAGATTACAAAGGGCTAATTCTCTGGTAGATAGTATTACGAACGATGAAAAATTCTTTTTTATCTTTTCATCGTTCTCAATCGTGGAAACGTTAAAAATGTATACACTCTTTGTTTCAAAGCCAGTGATAAAATCGCTGAATAAGTCGGAATTCGAAAGAACCACTTTTACTCGTTACTCAACACATTCGCACATAGACACACACACTCACGCGCGCGCTAATACTCGCATCATCATTCTACGAGTTTTGCTTTTGGCCAAGATTAACGTACGTGCGTAAGTAATGAAACAGAATTGATTGCGGATGGAAATCTGTCGAGATTAAGCCGTAGTAGATTCGTAAAGTTAACAGTCTCCTTCCTTAATGAATCCCTAAACGAATTGGCAAGAGCATTTACACAACAAATGAGCAGAACCCGACACTATTCCGACGCGCGTTACCGTTTAATTATTAATTCAATCCCGACCCGGTCACTAATTGTAGATACCAATTGTAACTTGTTGGCTCTCGGGAGGTGCGAAAATAATAACGTATAATAATAAAGACGACAGCAGCAGCAGGCAGAAGGCAGCAAGCAGCAACAGCAGCAACAACAACAACAACAACAACAATAACGATAATCGAAAGCGCAGGCGCTAATACGTTTTCATAGTACCAGGGACAAAATGGTTGGTACTACCGCGATTAATGGAGGTTAAAACAATGTGGCCGATCAACATAACTCAGAGTACGAGGACAACGAAATTTTCCTCGTCGATTCACTTTATTTTCCCGCGTTAATTTCAAATCTTCCGCACTAATATCGTATCGAACACGTGTCCGTGACTTGTATTATATAAAAGGCCACACGCAACAGTGATAAATCTCAAAAAGGGGATAGAAATATAAATCCCGAATGGAAGTTTTGTCAAAATGAACGTACGATTTGGTGATTCTCCTTCCCTACCCCTCTCCTCCGCCCTATCGAAATCTGCGACTACCGAATATCGAGCTAATTTACGACTGCTCGCGAGTGGTATAAATTACCGGGCTCGAAAATCGATGCAAATTCGCCATTAAATCTCTTCCGGTCGTATGGCACTGATTATAAATTCACTTTCGCAATTAGCGCTTATGTGCATTGTTGTTTTTTTCCACCCATTATTATTATTATTATTATTATCGTCATTATTATTACTATTATTATTATTGTCATTATCATTATTTAATGCTTAAACAATTTTTCTCTTATTACCTTCGTACTTCCGCAAGAATTAATCCGTAGAGCGCACGTTTCGTTTGCAACAATAACCGGGAAAAAAATATAACGAACGTGACATCGTACTCTGGATAATTCTTTTCGTTTTTTTTTTTTTCTTTTCAGTGTTTCTCTTTACTATCTTTTTTTTTTCTTCTTTCCTTTAATATTCCACTTTTTTTGTTACCAAACTGAATCTCATCGTACAAAGATCTCGAATATGTAAATGAAATCAACGAAGAAATGAAACGGCGAAAATTCTGGAATGGTAGGAATATCATATTATGGGAGATAAAACGAAAAAAAAAAAAAAAACTAAAAAAAGGAAAGAAAGAAAGGAGAAAAAACGAATAGAAGACTATGAAATGCAATTCGTATCGAAGGGGTGTAATGGGAATGCCTCGGCGAATATCTTTCGATCAAACGTGGAAAATTGTCGTCCGCGAGGCGCAATGGATTTGCAACGTGACAACCAACCCAGCGTTCAAATATTCCCATCGCGTCTCGAATTTTTTTGAACGAAATAACTAGCTGACGTGTATACGCAGTTTTTCGCTATACATTTATCCCTATTCATATATCCTTCTCCCCTTTTCGTACGTGTTCCTGAAAATTTTTCGAGAAAAGTGATTAAAAGTTGAAACTCAAAAAATCCCATGAATAACTCGAACCAAAAACACGAGGCTTTTCGTCTAGTTGTTGAATGATTCCTATATATAACTTGGTGAAATGCTTTCATTGAGTAGTTTGGAATCTCACACGCTTCTCTCTCTCTCTTTCTTTTATTACGACATTTACTCCTTTCATTTACTTTTTATTTACTGCGTTCCTTCGTTAGTTACGTGTTTTCAATTGAAACGAAACGATTTTAAGATTTCAATGACTCCATTTCGATCAAAAATTTTAATAAATTAATCTTTTCCCTCCCCCTTCTCTCTCTCTCTCTCTCTCTCTCTCTCTCTCTCTCTTATTAATCATCTAAAATGAACGTCAAAAGTAAAATCGACTAGTTTCAAAGTACAAAAGTTCGTACACACGTGTCCCCGAGTTTTGACGTGTACGAACAGATGTGGTACGTATATATATATATATGTATATACGTTTAGGTACGTATTACTTTATATATTTCACGTTTACCCGTATAGTGTGTGTATGTGTGTGTGTGTGTGTGTGTGTGTGTGTGTGTGTGTGTGTGTGTGTGTGTGTGTGTGTGTGTGTGTGTGTGTGTGTGTGTGTGTGTGTGTGTATGTGTATATATATGTATATATATATACGCATGACATCGGTGGCCTTTAACTTTGCGAACGTAGTTTTCCTCGAGCCGTGAAGATGCATAAATATCCTGTCATTCTTTACCAGAGATATTTTCACCCCTCGTCTTGTGCCGTCGCGTTTACAAAAGAGAGAGAGAGAGAGAGAGAGAGAGAGAGAGAGAGAGAGAGAGAGAGAATGAAAGAGAGAGAAAAATAGAGAAATCTTGACTCGCGTGAGATAAAATCCTTTTCAGACTCCACAACCAACGGCTCTACTTTCTAG
>OU426995.1:3191479-3243979 GCA_911387935.1 Dolichovespula saxonica | reverse complement strand
GATGTTTTTCTCTTTTTTAAATACAAATTTTAAAACGATCTGAAAGTAAAGTTCTTCAATCGCGTAATAAAATATAGACCACCACCACCACCACCTAGAAGTCCATGCGATAAAAGTTTCAAATAATTTTTCCGTTAATCTTCATCAGACTTTCGTTATCGACGTTCATACGTTCTTTCGACGTAAGAAGGATGACATTGATGTTGGATATCGATAGAAGCGAAAACTCGACGATTTCAATGGCTCGCTCGTCTTCCTTGAAAGATCGATCGGTCCTTCTATACGAACTTAAAGTTTGCTTTAACTTCAGGTTAGAAAACTTTATGAATGCGTTCCTTGATTATACGATATGATCTCGAATCGGAATGCAGGAACCTTATTAAATATCGTTTTTGAATGCTCCTATCACATACACACACACACACACACACACACACACACACAGACAGACAGAGAGAAAATTGCGCTTTTCTTCGACTCTACTACAAAAAAAAATGTCTACGATTCTACTACAATTTTCGATTCTATTAGTACCAAGAATCTCGTATTCGAAAGGAATTTCTTTAAAACGAATATTTCGAGGAACTTCGTCTCCAATTTCTTTTTTTTTCTCTTTCCTTCATACTCTTCTTCATTTCCATTAACATTTATTTCTTTCTTCGTGATTTTGATTAATTGTCGATAATAAACACGGACTAATACGTCTATCTTCCTGTTGTAATCACTTCTATCAAAGGGGTTAATTAAACACGATGAGGTAAAAGAGATATGCGTCTTGTTACCGGGAAAACACGCGCGACGTGAGCACTTCTTTCTCATGGTTGGTCATGCGAAAACATTCATCTCTAATAAATCCCCCTTAATGAGTCGCAGACGTACGAGTCCTGTTTAACAAAGATTTTTAAATAATTGTGTTCCGCGGAACGTGAGAGATGGGACAAATCTTGGCACGACAGTTGAGTTAAACGATATTACTTACATAGTAAATGGATATCGAGTTAGAAATGAAAAATAGAAAGCTTTGTTCCCGCCGTGTCACTAATTATTAGTTCGTATCTAATACATTAATCATGCCGTAGAGAATTATTTTTCACTCATTCTTATCAACCCCATCTCCGCACGCCTTTCTCCCAACCTCTCTCTCTCTCTACCACCACCTCCTCAACTCCTCATCCACCTCCTCCTTTCTCATCTCTTTTCCACAATCGAGAAAGCTCCGTTATCCTTACACTCAACTTTTTCTATTAACCGATAACTCTTTCTCGCTTTATACTAATTTACTAAAAAGCGAGTGGTACATTTATTCCCTTCGAAAAAGTGAATGAAACGAATTACTCGCGATGCGAAACGGAAGGTCACCAAAAGAAATACACAGAGAAACTGAAAAGAATAAAGAAAAAAAAAAGAAAAAGTAAGGAAGAAAGAAATAATGAATGAATGAATGAATGAAAGAAAGAAAGAAAGAAAGAAGGAATGAAAGAAAGAAGGAAGGGAGAATGAAATAAAAATCTTTTTCTAGCCAGTAATATTTTTGCAAACACAGTGCTCGGCGTAGAAAATAAGAGATTGAATTGCTCATGTAGCATGATTAAATCGAGCAGGAACAAGTGCTATATGCAGTTTTCCAGGATTCCCGAATAAATTTGCATACACGAGCCATTTCTGCATTCGCTAATTGTACCCGATGATCAACGATGGCTCTTTCAGCAGAATAATGGAAGTCAAACAGTTTGATCCTGTCTTTATAATTCATGTTATTCGAAGTGCCTCTAACTCTTGCGAATACAAAGTGGAAGGATTTGTCCTTTTTTCCTCTCTTTCTTCCTTTCTCTTTTTTATTTTTTTTCTTTATGTTTTTCTTCTTCTTCTTTTTCGCTCCTACATACACTTACGTTCGAATTAAATATCATTTATTGACGTTTGAAAAGTCGTACAATAAAAAAAAAAAAAAATAAAAAATAAAAAAAAATAATAATAATGAAACTCTTCCTTTATATTCATATACTTCGATTATAACGGGAAATAATTTTGATTGGAATTACATTTGAAATAACATCGAACGACAAGGTTTATCAATATGATTTTGGTTTTGTTAGAGAAACACGCAGGAATACATGTATGCTAAATATAGGGAATATTCATGATAGAATATCTACGTGGTAACTATATCTAACGATAGACGCATGAACAATCGCTGGAGAATAGTTCGAGAGAGATAGATAGATAGAGAGAGAGAGAGAGAGAGAGAGAGAGAGAGAGAGAGAGAGAGGATTTTATGGATCCGTTGATTTTACCAGGATTCTCAACGGACCGGCAGAGATCGATCGTACCGTGAAAATCGGATATATGAGCTTTGGTAACGGCCAAGCTTTGTCTCGAGCAAACGAGAGAGAGAGAGAGAGAGAGAGAGAGAGAGAGAGAGCTTATTACGTCAACGTGAGAATATGGAAATACTCCGTGGGCGATACCGTGTTTATATTTTAAGGTAGGTAAAAAAAGAAAAGTGAATTTTAACTTTGTGTACACTTATCATTCCGAAAGAACGAAGAAACGAACGATGTTATACTATATGTGTTATCTCATGAGAATGCTACTACACGACTGAATATATATATGTATATATACACACACACACACACACACACACACACATACACAAAATATGCGATCCACGTGAAAATTCTTCTTCAAACTATGTCTACGATATGCTTGCTCACGTTGTATATATACCCTTCTTCCCTTTCCCTTATCCTTTTTCCCCTACCAATCAGTATTGACAAAACCCGACGACGTTCCGAGCTTGCGATAAGAATTTCGAAAGGAAAGAGTAAACGAGTCAACTTTACGATATTTTTACGATTAAATTTACGTACGTATATATACGTATAAACATATCAAGTTAGATCGTAAAATATATATTATCCCGATATATGATAAGCATTTAAACGTGGACTAATATATATTCATGTACTATCTTTACGTGGATACGGAAAATAATATTAAAGATTTTCTCTATGATAATATCATTTAAACGTCTTATTGTCTTTATTCTTCTCGAATCCAGGCGAATTATTTAATTCGTCATTGTCTTGTTATTTTCGTTACTTTCTGTTCGATCATTATAAGAGAAACATTAATCTATCTTTTGTATCTCCCTTTAAATCGTAAGCTTTTATCTGAGGAAACTGTCGAACGTGGTATCATTGACAATGCAAGTCTCTTTTCCTTCTTTTCGCGAGACTAGCTATTAAGTATATACGTACTTATACATATGTATATATACACAAACATTCTCATATATATATATATATATATATATATATATATATATATATATATATATATTTGAGTGATAAGGGAGTACCTACATATATATCTCCGTGAAGAGAGGTGCAAGGTAGGAAAGCGAGCGAAATGGATCATGTATTATTTATAAATTTATTTATTCTTCCATAGGCACAACATGAATGATGCATCCCAAGAGGGCATGGCCACTATGTGATATCCCGTCGCGAATATGTGTACACGAGTGATAAAATATTTACTTAAGTATTCTACTAGAAGGAAAAAAAGAATAAAACATAAAAAAAAAGATAAAAAGGGAATAAAAGCTAAAGGCACCAACGAGAGTTACGAATTGAACGTAAAACGCGGGCTTTGCCATGATTAAAATTACCTTATAACGCGTGTGCAAAGCTGAAATTAAGTCGGTATAAGATAAATTCTATCTGGTTTCTCGTGTAAATACTTTGACCGTGTAGTACAATAATAAAATGAATAAAATGAAACATTGATAATACGACAGATATCCTCAACATGAAAGAGAAAGAGAAAGAAAAGGAAAAGTATTTGTGTGTGTGTGTGAAAGAGAGAGAGAGAGAGAGAGAGAGAGAGAGAGAGAGAGAGAGAGTAAGGGAAAGCTACATAGACGAAATTAATGTTTGCACTGTAAAAAGATCTAACAATTCTGATAAAAAAAGAAGCAACTTTCATCGGTCAAGAATACACTGGAATGTTTTAAATTAATGTTTGCCCTTAGCTTATTTTCTAGATTAATGAGATAAAGAGAAGGGAAAAGAGAAAGAGATAGAGAAACAAAAAGATATGGAGAAAGAGAAGAAGATAGAAAAATCCTTTCTTCCGTTTAACAACTGCCTAGTCATCGAAAGTCTCTCATTTTCTTTTTTTCGATATTAATCCTCTTTGCGTGAATTGAAGACGAGTATTAAACTTTCCACCGGCGCGATCGTGAAACGAGCGTTACACTCGAGGAAAGAATAAAAACGATCGTCTCCATTCTTCTTATCTCTTCTTATACATTAAGATTAGATGATGTTAAAGAAGGAAATGAATTATGATCGTTTTCATTCTTCGATCTTTAATTCAGTGGAAATAATTAATGGTGTAATTAATTATCAAATTAAAACAACTCGACTTATTCAATAATTATTAACAATATTAAATAATTAATCGGTTTACGGTGGTACGTAATATATTGAATAATAGTTGGATCGTCTTTCCAAAAATTTAACAACACGTATTTGTATCACCATTAATTCTATTATCATAATATGATTAATTGAGATCGTATAGGATGTAATGTTAGAGTTAAAGTGAAATACGGTCTGTATAACGTGCAATATTACGCGGTAAGGATAATCTCGAGGAGCAGGTACAGCTTTCCGTTACAGCCGGGCGTTTTTGTTTACATGAAACTACGAAAAAGTATGTGTGTGTATATGTATATGTCTATGTAAAAAGTGTATATACATAAGTATGTGTATGTATATATATATATTCAAAGAAGAGTATCCGCTTATCCTTTGGCGATTTACGAGCTCCTTAAGAATCCTAGTGTCGCATCGATCAAGTATTACGCGGTCCACGGATAATATTATATTACCGGCGAAACGTCTACGTGATTTCATTGTACCGGAAATCGATCACTTTAACCAATCGATTACTCTTTCTACACTCGTGCTACGTTGTGCTTAAGTGTAAAAAAAAATAGAATAAATCTGAAAAAGGAAAAATAATTTAAATGCCAAAAGGATTAAACTCGTTAGCGGTGTTAAGCGTTAGTAATTTAACGTTTAGCCAAAAATTTTTGATTGAAAAGATTTTGAAAATACAGGATACATGCAGCCATTCGCCCGGTATTACTTGCGTTGCGTGACTTATCATTAGATTGCGATATATAGCAAGTAATACCGACCCAGGTCTCACCACGTGGAGGTTGCTGCATTTGGAGACCCCCACTATGACTCTAATAATTTGATTACGAATTCTAAGATATAAAGGAAAATCCCTAACACGATCCTAACGTATCTGAAAAGTATAAACCGTATGTTTTGTTTCAATAAAAACTGATCGCTATCTTTTCGAGAGATACCTTTTCGGGGTCATAGGAGAAATTGTTGAAAATACGAAGCTAACGAATTAATTAATTTATCCAGGTCCTACCGACTACGACTTTACAAGTCTCCTTGTTTTGTAGCGATCATTCTACTCGATCTTTCTCCTTCAAAAGCAACGACTCCATCGAGACTTTTTTTTATCAATTCAATTTGATCGAATATATAATTAATTGTTATAATATTTAAAAATCTAAATCAAAACTCATGCACCAATTTCGCTTGTAATTCAGAGACTATCCATTGCGAATATCTTCTCGTTCATTCATCACCAGAACTCGTTAATATCGATTATTTACTATTTCCAGACGAGAAAAATATTTAAAAGTGCAATAAAATATTTAAAAAAGTTTTTAAACAATTATAATTATAACGCGTTTTAACAAGAAAGACCTTAAATCCTGATCTAATAAATAAATCAGAAAAAGATAAGAAACCATTCACGAGTGAATCTCCTCGAAGAAATTTACTCGTGGTCACTCAATGCTCTTTTAACAATTAATTACAATCGATCGCTCTTACCGATTCGGACCTTTCGTCCTCGACATGATTGAACGATCGGAGGGACTTAAAAATTCACTCACCACTTAAGAAGTTCTGCGATGATTCCAAAAGACTCGACCGCGATTTTTAGGTCGAAATTAAGTGCAGACGATTCGTAGCTGATTGAACATGAGGTAGGTAGACATCGAAGTTGGTTGAAATCTACTTCAATGATGCACTGATTCTATTACGTGATAGTTATTTTTTAACGAACGGTCACTGAAATTGATTCTCAGAACTCTACCATCTTTTATAAATACAGTCCGTGCGACTGTCGAAAGAGCGATAAACTTTGCGAACAAACGCTGACTCTAACGACTACATTGCGCGCAGTCGATGCAAAAACATTTGTTTAAATCGCTATACGTGAACGAACAAACACTGCTTCTAATTCGCGATATTTTAAATTTAGCGACACAAACACTCGATCACGTCATCGCTTCGATTGCACGATTGCAATGTTCATATTCTGAAACAGGAAAAAAAATAAAAACAAAATAATTTACATCACTGTTATAATAAGAAACTTTATAAATTATTGAAGAAACGTGTGATATTAAAATACAATTACTTTAAATATTCGTAGATACTTCGAAGTAAAGACATACTGAGAGACCTTCGATGTTTACTCGTCGGAGGACAGAGGAGAACTGATCCGGTAAGCGTTAAGTTAATCAAAAAACCGTTTATGTTTATATTACACAAGGCCACCAACTACCCCGAGAAAAAATTTTTAAGTATTGAAATTTAATATTGAAATTATTTTAAGTTTCTCACGCATTTCCATCTTTTTAATATTCAAACGAAGGTACTATTGTTTAAATATCAGTTTATTATACTCCATGTACATTAGAGACCGTTTATAAGAATTGACAAATTATCGAAAGTATTAATTTTTATGTTTTCATGTTGGGAAAGAGAGAGCTTCGATGCTAATTCGTCGGAATCCGAAAGAATTCTACCTTCATGATCGTTAAAGTTAAGAAAAACCGCGTTTATGTTTATATTAAACAAGGCCAACTACGCCGAGAATAAAATTTTTAAGTATCGGAATGTTAAATTAAAATTATTTTAATTTTCTCGTGCCTTACGAATTTTGTAATATTTAAACGAATGTACTGTCGTTTAAATATTAATTTTTTGTATTCCGTGTACATTAAATATCGTTTAAATAATTTTAATATTACCGAAAGTATTAATTTATAAGTTTTCACGTTTAAAAAGAGAGAGAGAGAGAGAGTGCCGATGTTCACTCGTCGGATTGCGAAAGAAAACTAAGTCGGTAATTCTCAAAGTTAATAAACAGACCGTCTATGTTTATATTATACAAGGCCAACTACGTTGGCCAAGAAGAAAATTTTAAAGTATCGGAATTTTAAATTAAAATTATTTTAAGTCTTTCGCGCGTTTCCGCCTTTTTAATGTTCAAACGAACGTACTATTTTCTAAATAATAATTTATTGTACTCCGTATAAATTAAACACTTTAAAAATTATTGAAAACTTAAACAAATTATATATATGTATAACCTGTAGAGGATACATACCTATTTAATTATAATAAAATCGAATAAATATATATATAAGTATACAATATTTTAAACGATAAAGTATATATTTTAAAATGCAAGAGAGATAGTACATTTTTCCATGATTCAAGAGTACTGAATTTCCTCGAATTCGAAGCAAAAAATAAAGAAATAGTCGAACGTTCATACTGATGGTGGTCACTACCTATCTCTTTCGATATTAGATTTTGCTTTAAAGTTATGTACTTAATTTAATATTTTATGTAGACAGGTAGGAGTAAGAAACGATAACGTTATATTCCGTACCGAGCTCTTCTACCTTTTGCAATAGTATGTGTGCATAACGATGAGATCTGAAAATTGTAAGGTTGTATTAATAATGTAAAATATGTAAACACTAAACAAATATATATATATATATATATATATATATATATATATATGTGTGTGTGTATGTATATAATAAATTCGAAAGTGATGTATAAAATTTGAACGAGCAAGAAAATATAATTAGTTATTAATTATTAATTGGAATATTGAATAAAATGCGAGGAAATCTATAATCTGAAAATATATAATTTTCTAATTTATTAATTGGATGTATGTACGTAAACTTTTTCAAAGACGATTTATGAGACGATTTATTTATTTTTTACAAATTATCAAAATAAATGATTTTGTTTATCTAAACTCTGAAAACAATTAATCAAAACGAGAAAAAATATATGGGGGTAGTATTAAGAATTTTCTATACGTTGAAATCTTCAAATCGAACGTTACACATTTGCATTAATATAAATTCAACTTAGACGTTTAATCAGTGGAATTTAATAATGATAAACGATGAAGAAGATATTATTATTTTATTTCTAACGAGTTCTATTATCTAGCGATTTTGAATTATTTGCAAAAATTAAGGAAAAAGATATTGTTGGATTAAATATTTCTATTATTAGTATTCCATATAGAATAAAAACTTAAAAATTGTATAAATTTGAAAATTTTCAAAGACTCAAAAATGTTTTAATCATTGTAAAATGAAAGTAAGGGAAAAAAGTAACTTGAAGATAAAGAGAAAGAGAAGGATGAGAGAAAGTGAGAAAGTAGGTCGGAAGGAAAAGCAAAGCTCGTATCAGGTCGAGTAACCGCGATAATTAATATCAGTTTAGAGAGAACTTAGGAGATGCGATAAGTTAATAAGCAGAGAGCAAGGAAATTTCATGCTCCGATCATTTTCGAGCGTTTCCTGTACAGTAGGGAACTTCTATTTTCTCATATTTACGCACATATGTGTGTGTGTGTGTGTGTGTGTGTGTGTGTGTGTGTGTGTGTGTGTGTGTGTGTGTGTGTGTGTGTACACATATATGCATATGCATATATATACATGCATGTACTTCTATTCTGCATTGTTACATACTTACAATATTTTTTTATCAATGTGTTCATGATCAAAAAAGGGAACAAATCAAACACTATAATCATATTCTTCCCCCCTCCCAAAAAAATTAATTATGATCAAATCTGTCATTTTGTTTTAATTCATTCACATAAAAATTTGAGAAGTTTTAATATCGTTGACATTGTTCCTGATATCGTTCTGATAAATCCATTGTGATGATCAGAAAATATATCCAGATATTATATGATTCATGTGAATCTAATCATCTAATCATATGTATGAATTCCTATATATGTAGATAAATAAATACGTTAATGTAAGTGCTTGTTCCAGTAGATAATCTTCTCTTACAGTTGCCGTTATCGAGCAAAGGCAAACTTATCTGTTATAACCGTGCTCTAATCCTACTCTCTGAAACTACCTTACGTTTTGAAGTCTTCCTCATCTAACCCTTCTACGCTTAACCCACTTGTATTTGTTGGACACAAGGCAAGGAGCAGACCAAAGTACACTACGCCGACTTCAATTTCGATATAATGTTCGAGGTCTCTGTTAATCGATGCAATATGTAATTAAGAGAGAAACAGAGAGAGAGAGAGAGAGAGAGAGAGAGAGAGAGAGAGAGAGAGAGAGAGAGAGTAAAGGAACAACTTTGTTTCGATCTTATCTACACCGATCGTACAACGATAATTTTTTTTTTTAATAGCGATGTAAGAAAAATCTTCCTTCTTCATTAGTTAAATCTTTGAATATAAATCAACGGGGAATTTTAAAAGAGGTTGCTGAGCAATCTTCCCCTTTAATTTGCTCGTATGAACGTAAATGCTCCCTTGCACACCAAATTTTCTGCCGAGCAATGGCGATTCATTCAGTTTTTACATATTACCTGCTCCCTTAATGTCCGAAATTTAATTAAACCGTTTAACCTTTTGATTATAATGAAATAGATAACAAATATTCTGTCGTTTAAAAAGATCAGTGAAATCTGACATCCCGTGTTGTCGTATCAATCAAAATTTTTTTAAAGTATGTTCAGTTATATAAATTGTTCTACGTAGTGATAGGTCCATAACACCCATAATATGAAATAGTAAATAATCATTTTTAAATTTAATTCGTATACGTACATTATTCGGTCTCTTTTTAATATCAAGTAACAAAATGCGAAGACGCGAAGAAAGAACAAATGTAATAAAGAGAAAACAATTAACGACCAAGATTACATCTAACGTTAATTACAATTATGAACATTCGCGTGCATAAATGCAAACTGTGTTGATAAGTATTGAACGGTCTATATCTAATCCATAAGTTACGTGTCTATGATATCGACGATATTGAGTACACAATTGGAAGGAGTTTACATTAGGTTTGGCACGTAACGTGAGCGAATCCCAAACATATATATACATCTATCTATATATGTGTGCGTATGTACATATATATGCGTATATACATATATATATATCCCTTTCGGTACGGAGGAACTGGCCGCAGTAATACAATCGTGGTACGAGGAAGTTTCCTACATAAGTGGTTGCACTTTACGGTAGCGTAAGCCGCGAAAACGTGTTTTTCGGTATTTATAGTGTCGGCCCCAGAAAACGTTTTATGAATGCCGCCTATGGGCGGCGGTAGGACCCAGAGAACGTTTCGTGAATGCCGCCAATAGGCGGCAGTAGTACCAAAAGGGATATATATATATATATATATATATATATATATATATATGTAGATATATATTCACATATACGTAGGCACACTGTGCAAAAGCTTACGTATGTTCAGATCGGCTTAAGACCGTCAACGAAGAAGCTATTCGCTTTCTCTGCACCATGAGAAAAGAGGATATATTACCATGGGAAATCCTTTAACACAAAATCCACAGAGCCGAACTTCGTAACAACCAACCTTATTATCAGACTACTACAGATCTATTAAACTATGAATAATAGTGAATTTTCTAACAAAGATTAACGATATATGTACGTCGGAAATTGCATTAGGTACTTAAATTCAACTAAGTTTATGATTTAAATATTTTTCCTTTACCGTATGGTCGTCTTATTGGCGTTTAAAACTACGATATCGTTTCTCTGTCTCCCTCTTTTCTCTTATAAAACATCGTATTACTAGGAAAATCTATTTTAACGTTTGTAAACAGCTCACGTTCTCCTAGAAAACATAATATAGTTTCGTACTCTCTCTCTCTCTCTCTCTCTCTCTCTCTCTCTCTAATGTTGATGCAAAGTAATTTATTTAAATGCAAAAAACATTACGTTTCCTTTACACGATGACAAAACATTTCTCGAGAGAACATATTAATGGAAGAACTAACTAATGAGAGAATAATTGGAGTAATTACGATATTGTAATGTACGCTGAAGTAAATTCGTTACTCACAAATCTTATCCTTTTCTATTTGTCTCTCTCTCTCTCTCTCTCTCTCTCTCTCTCTCTCTCTCTCTCTCTCTCTTTCCCTTTCTCTCTTTCCTACTCCCCGAGCACTCTCTCCATTTATATTTAATCAAAAATCCGCTTACTACTTTACCCGAGCAAACCAATTTTAAGACGGAAATCTAAAGTTTCCGTGTTTAAAATACATCTAACGACTGAACTTCTCTTAACAAGATATGACTACAAACATTCTTTATTAAATAAAAATTACGTTAGTGAGTTAACAAAATCCAATAATAAAAAGGACTAAAGATACACATATATAAA
Organism: Dolichovespula saxonica; assembly: GCA_911387935.1. Classification (NCBI taxonomy): domain Eukaryota; kingdom Metazoa; phylum Arthropoda; class Insecta; order Hymenoptera; family Vespidae; genus Dolichovespula; species Dolichovespula saxonica. The sequence continues at coordinate 3,232,371 of OU426995.1, read as the reverse complement.
AAAAAAACAAATCAAGTTGATTTAAAAATTTAAAATCGTTGAAGATAATAAACTCAATTAAGCGATATAACCAATAAAAATGATCGTTAATTATTACCACGACTTCTCGTACATTATTGACTTTTCTATATGTGATTTTTTACAATTCTTTTATAATACGTAGAGTGATCAGTAATAAATGTCTCTGCAAATAAAACATGAACGGTGACCCCATAATAATTAGCTTTCATTACGACTGATGGTATTAGAGTTATTATAACATTTTTTAGGTATTAATAAAACAAATACTAATTAACACGATATACGTATATCGTAACCAATTATTCGAATATATGTATCGCGTAATTTCAATATCAATTCTATAAACCATTAGGAGACAGCCCGTTTTCAATACCTATTAAGCTTTTCTATCTTTATGAAAGGAGCATAATTTTAAATTGAATTAATTTAGCTATCGCCAAATCGTATAGAACCATCACAGTAACATATACGAAATTTCAGTTACAATACATACATACATACATACATACATACATACATATGTATATGCATATGCATAATTATGTATTAATGAATATGTTATAACTACTTCACCATCGTTTCTCGATATTCCGTTATTGTCTTTGGCCTTTTATCATTTATCAAACGAAACTGCTTAATTACCTTCCCTCCTCTTACTCCGTTCCTGTTTCCAAGAACTCAGTTTAATTTTGCGTATTCTGTTCCACGGTTCTCCATTATCTTCTTCTCCTCTTCCATTTCACGATTTATTTTAATCCCTTTTTCCGTTCGAAAGCATCTGTTATTATCCGGCCCCTGCAGTAACTTCGAAATTATTGTCCGATTCGCTGTATTGACCGTCACAAATTTAAAAAAAATTAACATCATTTATTTAAATCTCATTGGCATTCTTTAATCTGAAATATATTTTTAATCAGATTATAGAAAAACTTGATATTAGATAATTATATATTGAAAATGTGAAAAGAAATTATTAAAATTATTTCTCGGAAATTCCATTATACAAGGTGTTTCAGTTAAAGGAGGCCGCCTAAATATTTTCATTGTTTTTTATGATACTTTGAATAGTTTAAAAAGAGGTATGTTATGAATAGTTTATATATATATATATATAACAGTATAATGTTATGTATGTTATAGGCGGACTTCTTTACTTGAAACACTCTGTATAATATAATTTAATTTCAACTCATCGTGTAGATAGATAAATCAGCGAGTGTCAGACATATCTCTCGTTATAAACTAATAAAATATACATGTGCGTACGCGCGCGCGCGTGTGTGTGTGTGTGTGTGTGTGCATATATAGATGTAGATATCATAACTATTGACCGATCTTAATCTCTAAAATCTCTACGTCATTTATTTAAATTACTTTGAAATTTCTTAATTTGAGATATATTCGTATTCATTTAAAATGTAAAATTTATTAAAAATGTAAGAAGAAATTATTGATATTATTCCAACGATAGATTCCATGATATAACATAATCTAATTCTAATTCGATAGATAAATCAGCAAGTGTCAGGAATATATATATATATATATATATATATATATATATATATATTCCTCTCTCTCTCTCTCTCTCTCTCTCTCTCTCTCTCTCTCTCTCTCTCTCTCTCTCTCTCCCTCTACAAGTTAATAAAATATACATATATGTAGGCGCTATAACGCGAGAGTATTGATTATTATCGTATTCCGTCTGAAATTATTTACGTAATGTATGCTTACTTAGGTGTACGCCCATCCAGGTGGTAGTGATGGTTCATCGTGAACCTCAGAATATTTGATTATAGGATACGTTAGTAAGTAAACCAGCTCTGATCTCGCATCGCGATCGTATCTCATTTTACTTCATCTGCTATGCTGATTTCTCTGTTGATGCTTCATTAGTATCGATTTTCCATCGAAATATTTTTATAAGGATTCATAAAACCTCGATAAAGATATAACGCAGTTCTAAAACTGTTCTTGGATATAAAAATGAAGCATGGATTTTTTATATTATTTTCACGCGAAAAAAAAGAAAGAAATAAAGCAGCGTAAAAAAGCAGCATAAAAAATATCTACAAAAAAATATAAATATAATCTTGCTTAGGTTTGTGTGATAGGGGAGGTATATGTGGTACGTGTGTTTGCGTTTGTGTGTTTATCAGTGATCGAGATCCACGCTTGTCGGAAACATAGATAAGTGATCAAATCGACGATAAGTCAGACACGTACTTGACGTTGAGTCACCGGTGCAGTTTCTCGCGGTTTTCGTCGAATTGGAAACTAAACTAACTTCCTGTAGTTAGTTCCCTTTTGGAAGATCCACAAGACTTAGAGTAACGGCACGTTTGTCACGCAGAAAGGAAACTAGTGAATTAATTGGAAAGATTATACACGTTACGAATTCTCGTTTAAACTAGAAAACCTACCAGAGAAATATCATAATATTCACATGTGTACCCTCTCAAATGTACTATCGGTACATTTGTACGTATGCGTATAAATGGTGACAGTGATAAACTGTTAATTTCACTATTAAACTCTTTTTTTGCTTTTCCAATGGTATATACTGAAACAAAATATTAATATAAAGTAATAAATATTTGAAAAATAAAATTGAATATTCAATGAAATAAATAAAAAAAAAAAAAAAATTTCATAGATTCGTAACGACCGTTGATCGACGGATGATAAAAACGTAAATTTCTTTGAAACACACTGACGGTGGTTAATGTAGTAAATTTATTTCAAGTATCGTACGAGATAATTATTTTTTCTTACCGTTTAATATATATTAACTGACTATATATAAATATAGAGCAATTAATTATAATTAATTCTGTTTGAATTGTTCTATGATAAAATCAATCTAAAGCTTTCCAACGAAAACGGCGAATGATATTGCATCTCTTCTAAAGATGGCAAATCGATATTTGTCATTTCGTTCAAAAGCTCCTGATCGTAATACCTGACGTTTCAAATTCTACGCAATTCTACGCAATTCTACGCTCCTCCTTCTCAAATTACTCATTCTCACACAATCAATAATTCACACGTAACATCAAACGATTTGTTAAACGATATTCTAAGCATCACGTCGAAGCTTAACGAAATATTCTCGAATAAAAGTAAAAAAGAAATATAAAACGTATCGTAAAAATGAAAGACGTTCGACGATTGGCTCTCATTTATCCTACGTTATATTCAATAGAATCAAATATATCGACGAGACATGTTATACATCATTCATAATACATTAACGCGATAACGACAATAACATTCTATTGTAATTATAATAAAAAGATCTTCTTTTTTTAATAAATTTATTAATTTATAATCAGTATATTAATTAACGAAACGAAAATTTGATTTAAAATGTTATCGGTATTTCAATGAATACTTACCACATTTTTGTTAAAGTTACTTTTCTTTTGTTTTCTTGATTTTGCATCGTATTTTTTTTTTATTTACTTTATTAGAAAAATCGATTGAAGAAAGGTATGCCACGCCTGCGCAATGGAAATATACTCAATCATATGATTGGAACTCATTTGTGTTACGTTCACAAGGTGTTTCCATCGACATCATGGCGTCTGTTATCAAAGGTTCGATCATGTAATAATATTTGAAAATTTAAGAAAGAAAAATATTCCAAAGTTAATAACATATTATTATATAAAAGATTATTACAATGACATTATTCGAGATCACGTTTTCGTAGACACGGGAGAAATTTGGAGTAGACTTTTTGAACACCGACCATTTATCCAAGGAGAAATAACTTTTTTCCTAAGAGAATTTCAGGTAAATTAACGTTTTTCTAATATATAACAATCATTAAAAACTATTTCGTTATCGAAAAGCAATTAAACAAATTATTTACTCGAATCAAGGTAATTAACATTTTTTTTTTAACTTCACAATTTCCTATCTACGTTGACACACATATAACCTGATATTTGTAAACATAATATATTTAAGGAAAACTTGCAGGCATCAAAACTCCATCCTCATTATATACAGTGACTCACGGAAGTATTTGAACACTTGCCATGAAATACTTTATTAATTATAATAAGTATATTATAGAACACTTACCGACATATTATTAACATTGAATGGAGGTATGACTCTCTAGATTATATAGGTATAATTTCAAGCAAATCGAAATATATATACAATAGTTATGATTTATTTCTTACAAACATAAAGATTGCTGAAGCCACGAAAGTATTTGAACAAGTAACTTTTGAGCCTTTAATATTTAGCAAGACCACCTTTAGCAAGAATAACATCTTGTAAGCGATTATGCATACTCTTTACTAATTTTTCTATAGCACTCGGTGATATGGAACTCCATATTTCGAATATTTTGTATTTTAAACTTGTTTTTGATTTTATATTAAATTTTTGTAATTCTTTTCCTATTATTGCTAATAGATGTTCAATCCGGTTAATATCAGGACTTTGTGGTGATGTGACTAACATATGAGGGATATTGTATATAATCCATTCTATAACAATTCTTGCGGTATGTTTAGGATCATTATCCTGTTGAAAGTAAAAGTCTTCGTAAATACCCAATTTTCTCGCATTTTCCTCTAAATTTTGTTTCAAAATGTTCAAATATTTGTATTTATCTATTGTTCCTTCTAAGAAGATCAAATACCCGGTACCATCTGCTGCCATACACCCCCAGATCATAATTGAGTCACCCCTGTGTTTTACTGTAGTACACAAGTTTTTCACTTCCATCTTTGCATTTGCTTGTCTCCAAACAAACTTACGTCCATCCAACCCAAAAATGTTAAATTTTGATTCATCTGAAAATATTACTTTATTCCATAAAGAGTCATCTTTGCTAATAAATTCTTCGGTGAATTTTAATCTTTTCTTATTATTATTATCACTAATGTATGGCTTCTTTCTGGGAACCCTGGCATGAAAATCATTTTTACGTAGCACTCTTCTACATAATTCAGGATGTACATCTTTCTTGAAGTTCTGGTTAACTATCATTGCAAGTTCTGTAGCAGGAATCTTTGGATTTTTTTTATCTCACAAATCAAAGCTCTTTCTTCTCGTTCCGCTAATTTCTTTGGTCAACCTGAACGGTATTTATTTTTTAAAATTCCTTTAGATTTCGATTTTTTAATAATGTAATGTATTGTAGATCTATTTATATTTAATAATTTCACTGTATGTCTTTCCTTCTTTGCGCCACTTGACAATTAATATTCTCTTACTTTCAAAAATTTTAGATTTTTTTGGACACATGATAAATATCATAATATTTCATCACGAATACTGGACTGTGACTAACAAATGTACATAAGACAACAACTAACGACAATCTATGGTTACAATTAGTACCGGGAAAACTTTGTTTACATTAATTCTTGACATTAGTTCGATGTGTTCAAATACTTTTGTGGCTTCAGTAATCTTTACGTTTGTAAGAAATAAATCATAACTATTGTATATATATTTCGATTTGCTTGAAACTATACCTATATAATCCAGAGAGTCATATCTCCATCCAATGTTAATAATATGTCAGTAAGTGTTCTATAATATACTTATTATAATTAATAAAGTATTTCATGGCAAGTGTTCAAATACTTTCGTGAGTCACTGTGTGTGTGTGTGTGTGTATATATGTATATATACATATGTATATATACCTATTCTTTACTATAATATTGTAATATTAAGAGATGAATGAAATAGTTATACAATAAGATTTTAAGTATAAGAAATCAGAATATTTGTGTTTGTCTAGGAAAAGAGAGACGACGGAGAGGTGGAAAGACTTTTCAAAATTCTTGAATATTCGACGGAGCTAGATAAAAATCAGTTGCCTCGTGCAGAACAACTTGGAGATTGTCATTTACCAAGTTTAAAAGCAAACATTGATGTTGCACTTAGTATGTGCGAACGAGTGCTTCAAAGACAAGAAGAATTTGATAGCGTATGTACTTCAATGGTTGCAATAAAGAATAACTCACTTGTACAATAACTATTTTGTAACTACTGTTATATTGCAGGATTTTGCTTTGCAACACAATAGAGAAATTCGTAAAGCGGAATGGGAAAAATTTATAAATGATATGAGCGACAAATGCCAAAAAGTAGATAAAGCCTTTCAAGATAAAGAAAACGAAATCAAAGAATATTATATCGATTTAGAAAAAAAGTTACACATTACACCTTGATTTATTTATTATCTTAGATTTGCAGCTTCCAAATATTCCTAAAATAATTACATTAGTGCCACACACACATAAATACTTAATATCATTATAATACTAATATTACTTTTTGGAAGAATATCTATATCATTTTTAGATATAAAAATGCCTTTAGAAACAATCGATGATCCATCCATATGTGTGAAACCAAACACAAAATTAATAGACTTTGTTTGCAAATGCATATCCGATGTAAATGATGCCCCACCTGGTATTGCTACTTTAAAGAAGAGTAATAGGAAGAAGTGCAATGATGTTTTATTGAAATTAAGTGATATAAATTGGTTAAATAAATATTTACAAGAATATAGAAAAACTACGGCTAAAAAAGTATATTTACATGAAATATTAGAGGATGTTGATGTAATATTACCAACGCCAAAAATTACACCCAGAAATCCTGAATTGGAAGCAAGGATACAAAAACTGACAGCACAACAAAATGAAAGAGAATACAAAGCTATGACTAAAAGTATTGATTCCACACGAAAAGATTTACCAGAGGATACATTAGCCTATCAAAGTAAGAAATAATATTTTGATTGGTACTTTATCATTTATATAATTGAATTTTTATTCCACTTTTTTATTTACAGTGAAGCAAATAAACAAACAACTAATTGCTGTTGCACAATTTATCTTCTCTGTATTAGCAGGATTTGCATTTGGTTTCATCGGAGTACAATTAATATTTGGTCATTTAGATTTTGGATTTAGACTGTTATTAGGTATAATATGTTCATTACTAATTGCTTTGGCTGAACTCTATTTTTTGGCTATGAAGTTAAATGAAGATTGTTATGATGTATATTCGACGCCTAAACCAACAAAATTACATCAAGAATAAAATGTGAATCTGACAAGAATATTTTATATCATCTTATAAATGTATATCTAAAAACCATAAATCAGAATGTTTTTGTTATTGTTAAAAAATTTGGTATGGCACAGAATATTTTTTATATTTTTAAACTATTTATATTAATATTAATGCATTATAATGTATATGTTTTTGTTTATGTTTAAGTGTATATCTATATCGAGTTTTTGATTTTGATTAAATTTTAATGTATCTATTAATGTAATAATGCAAAGAGCAAAGAACTTAGAAATAGTAATCAAATATAAACTGGAAGCCATCCTAAGCCGAAAGACAAGGATTAATAAATACATACATTTATACATACATATATATATATATATATATATATATATATATATATAATACATATATGTGTGTGTGTATATATATATGTGTATGTGTAATAAAATTTCATACTGCTTTTTTCTTTTTTTTATTATAAAAATTATTAGTTCTTTTAAATAAATACACATGTGCATTACAAAAGATATTATTTCACCGTAAATAAACACAAATTAAAAATGATAATTTTATTGAAAACTATATGAAATATAAAGATTTAAAAATCTCTTTTAAAAGAAACTTTTTCTCTAAAAGTAGTTGAACTAACAATATTGGAGTAAAACATTTTTATATTCTTTGTTATTCTTAATTTTGACTAAATTTTCAAATTTTTGGTCGTTCATTATTACGAATAATATGATTCATATCAATAAGAACCATATGGTCATAATTTGACGTCTTTAATAAAATATCTTAAAAATAAAATAGTAGACTAAATATCTTCTAAAATACTTATTAAGCATAACCTATGAATATAATAGAATTTTATCCTATTCGCTTATTTCTACCTCTTAGATTCCTCTTCGCTGTCACTTTTACCACTAGCCTCACTTTTATCACTGAAACTACATTTACCATTTTCTTGTGTTTCTGTTTCATGTTCACTGCCAGATGAGTTGTCATTATCTTCCTTATTGTCGCTATTAGAACAAGAGTCAGTATCGGACTCACTATCACTATCTGAGTCTGAGCTACTTTCAGAAGAACTACTATTTGATGATTTAGCTGCCATCATCTCCTTGAATTGCCTTACTGTAATTTTTCTTGGCATTATTTCCCGTAAAAATTCAAACGTATCATTTGTTTGTACAACTTCTGCCAAATGCTTGTAATCTAAATTATTCCCTTTATTATTTTGCATATGAGCTTCTTCTGTCAGATAGTGAATAAACAATTCCTAAAGAAATAAAAACATTTTTAATTAACAAATAATAAATATGTACATAATTCTAATTTAAATATATGTAAACTTAATAAAAGATAATGAACAATATGAAATTATAATATTTTTAATAATCCCGCCGTAAAATACGCAAGTCGGCTTAACCACCGTACTAGAATGCATTTGCATCATTCGAACTTCCGTGTATTTGTCATAAACAACTTACCGTAGCTTTCGTTACTAAATACAAACCGTCTTGTCCAACCGTATCGACATAAGGTGAACTTTTCATTATGGTTTTTACTCTTGAAATAGGTAAACGTAATTCCTTCATTTTGGAAGGTAAACCTTGAGCGGCCATTTTTAAAATTAATCTGACAAATCAATACAAACTGAAGATGCTAAGTAGAAATTGACTAGCGACGTACATATCGAACTTCGTTGCCCGCCAATTTTAAATGAAACAAGCGTTTCAATGATTTCATCGATATCGTTGAATTCAAAATTATTATTCTATGTAAACATTTATATATATATTTACAATATTATTATTATTGTTTATTATTTTAATAAGTCATTCTTGTTTATCGATAAGATATTTAACAAAATATTTTTACTTAATTGTTTATTCTTAAATATCTTAGGTAATAAACTTCGAACAGCAGAATACAGATCATGTGTAAGACATCGATTTATGCGGAAATGAGGTTTCGTATGAAATAATTTCATTCTACATTTTCGACTTATATATTCTCATCTAAATTCACATTTTCTTGCCGCATGTAAGCACCATCGGAGAACAAAACATTCTATAAAACAAAAGCTAGTAACATTTCGAAAAATAGTTACGAAATCCTCCGCCATTGCTTTGTCAGCTACTCTTATAATATTTGTATGCATAGGTACTTCACTGTTCTCTCCATTCGATTTCTAGATCCGGTACAGACTGATTCTCCGTGGCAGATTGGTCAGAGAAGACATTTGTTGCGTCAAATTTGTGAAATTCCTTGTGCCAACGTATATCAAACGATTATTAAGGTAATTATGTATACTATTTCATTATAAAAATATCTGATATATATGGTCTTAATGTCTGGATTAAAATTATATATATATATATATAGAGAGAGAGAGAAAGAGAGAGAGGACGAATGAAACGATCGATAACGCACATGGTTAACTTGAAATAATAACGATAAAGAATATAATTTTTTTTACATATGCAAGCGATTTAACTTGTAATTATTTTATTTTTAATAATTTTATAGGGTGTGAACTATGAAACATATACAAGTATGTGTGCGGTGGGTGTGGTGTGTAGATTAGTCCGTATACATAAGCCTACAGTAGCTCCAATAGAAATTCACGAATTCAATTTTTATTGAATTTAAAAATATTAGAGATAATATAAAGATCAAATAAAATGAATATATTTCTTGATTGAATAATCTTTTAAAGATTTTTACGCATATATTACATTTTCCTTAACTTATTAATCTGTAAGAGGTTAACGATGCAATAGTTGCCACACTTCATTTCTATATTACAGGTATATTTCAAATGGCACAATGTCAACTTTTCTTGGGCTTATCGAGGAATTACCAGCTATCTCAGTGGATTCATTTAGCGGACAAAATCTTGATTCTTCTGTATTTTTTCTTAGCCATTGTCACACAGATCATATGGATGGTTTAAATAATTTATTCTTTGAATACTTAGAGAAATGTAATAAGTATCTTTATTGTAGTCCAATTAGCAAATTAATTTTGCAAAATACATTTAGCTTAAATGAAAATTGCAAAATAAAAGAGATTAATATAGACACTCCAGTCGTTATAGAATATAACGATAAACAGGATAATAATCACATTATTGTAGTAATAAGTATTTCAGCTGGGCATTGTCCAGGCTCTGTCATGTTTCTCTTTCAAAAGCAAGATAAATTAGTGCTGTATACTGGTGACTTTAGAATTAATCCAAATGATTTTCCAAAATTAAGATCTTTGCATGTAAAACAAGGTTGTAGGTTACTTCCGAAGAAACTTGATAAAATTTATTTAGATACAACTTTTTTAAATCCAAACTTTTCTTACTTGCCATCTAGAAAAGAAAGTGTAATGAAAATACATCAAGCAGTTAAGGAATGGCTCGATCAAGACCCAAGGAATGTTGTTATGCTAGAATGTTCTGCCTGTTATGGTTCAGAGTTTCTTTTCATGGAATTATCAAAGTCCTTGAATATGAAAATTCATGTTAGAGATCGTGTGTACAATACTTACTCTTGTCTTACCGCATTAGCTCCTCATATTACAAATGATTTTAACAGTACTCCTATACATGCATGTATTAAGAAATCAGATCGATCGTTAAAGTGTCGTCATGATGTAAGCAAAGAAAATATATTAATTATTGTGCCGTCTGTATTAAAATGGCAAGGAAAAGATATATCAAAGATAGCTGAGTGGGATGAACATAGAGAAAGAACGTATAATGTATGTTACTCCACGCATTGTTCATTTAATGAGCTTAAAGCATTTATACAATACTTTGATCCTGTGGAAATATTTCCATGTGTTTGCCCTAAGAATCAAGAGAAACAAATTTATGATATACTAAATGAAATAATGAATAAATCTATTCATCAAACCGTGAAAACAAGTAAACCTCGATATCAACTAAAGTTATCTCGTTGCAAGACAACAAATATCAATACTTCTAAAAATATTTATTTTAGCGATGATGATAGTTGTTAGTGAGTATTATTGTTATATAAATCAAAGAAACTCATTGTTATATCATGTGCTTATGACATAAACTATTTTAAGTATCTATATGTATATATAATTATAGAACTATTTGACATTTTTGTATTTGTATATAATAAATGTAATAGATTTTTATATTATTATTAATTATCTCAATATATTTTTTTCATTCATTTTATCTTCTTTTTCATTATACATACATTAAGAATTTTCTTGCAATACATTTTCAATAACAACTTTTATAACTTTAAATATCGATATCTCATTAATAATGATACAATCATATAAATTATTTCAATGAAAATTTTGTTACAGACATTATTATACTTTAGCTTCAAATATAACTGCAGTAAATATGGCAACAGCAACAGCTCTTACACATGAGAAGGTATGGTTTGAGAAGCCATCCTATGATAAAGCAGAGCGGCTATATTTTGAACGAATGGCTAAGGTAAGAAATCATTGTTTCCATCTGGTTTGTTGATTTATGTGAAATTTACAAAAAGAAAAACAGCAATAAATCTTTGAATTAGATAAACTATTGTAGTACATAGTAAATGTGTCACATACAAATTCCCCTAAATTCATAATTTCAATTAATATCTTATCTTCAGTGTATATCATGAAAAAATGTATAAATATAAAACTATTAGACATACATTTATTATCATTGCTCCCAGCATCCACAGCTAATCTGCATAAATTTTTCCTTCACTTACAATTTAATATTCATGGGTTTGGAGTATGCTATATAATTAACCACTAACATCCTTAACACATATTTGAGGGAATATCTGGTGATGGGTAATAATAAGATCCTTTTAATGCTTATCCGTGTATCCTCCTGAGTTTTTATGATGTTGGGAAAATTTGTTAATGGCAAACTAACTTTATATATTGTATTTTAAGCTATGATGCAGGTCAGCATAGATATTTTCACGATAAAATATTTCCTCAAAGAATACAACACTGAGAAAACAGAACAGTGGTATTCTACTTTTACTTGAAAATTTCTTACACATTATAATATGAAAACATTCCATATTATATGTAGATTCTCATATTACACGATTTACATACACATAGATACAACTAATAAATGCGTGTATATTATGCTATAAAAGCTCACTCTTACATATCTTTTTATAAATTATATAATATTAATATGTAGTCAATTTCTTTACGCTTTTTGTGCTCTTAGCAAGACTTTATCTTGTATTTGCACAAAGTGAAACATTTTTTAAGGTGATGTCCAACAAGATTATAAGAAGCTATGCCCTTAACACTGATAATTCTGTAATTAACAAGCATGAAGACCTAATAAATATAAATGCTTCAACGAAATCAAAATTTGGAAAATCTGAAAATTGTAAAGACAATAAATCGTTACTCTCAGATAATAATGAATCCACTGATATTTTAAAACAGTATAAGTGCCAAGTAAAAAATTCTAAAAATCTTAAAAAGGAGGATGAGTGTAATATATTAAAAATGGACAACTTGGATATCACAGAAAAATGTGATATGATAGATATAAAAAAAGAAGATATAAAAATTTGTAATGATACGATTACAACATGTACTTCAAAAGAAGTTAAAGAAAAAAAGAACAAGGCTGATACAAGATATAGATATAAAGGAAAAGGAAAAAATGATATTAAGAAGCAAAAAGAACAATTGCCTAATCAGGTATTAATTTTGGTGTATTAGTGTTATATGTGTATAAATGGCACTATTTTTATTTGACTTTAGCACAATCACAATTTTAGGTTAGTGATCATATTATTTTTTTTATTATGTTTATTAAAATTTTTTATTTAAGTAAATCTCCATTATCATATATACTAAGTAAGTCATCTAAAATAAATATATATTAGAAGTATATACAGAAACATATAATAGAAATGTGCATTTCTAATCTTATGAGAAAAAGAATCAGCAATTCTTCTTATCTCAGGAGTTAATTTTAGATGACTTATCTGACATCTTATATATATATATATATATATATATATATATATATATATATATATATATATATTGTTAAATTATAATTTATTTATTAATAATTTTTATTCAAATTAGATATTACTATATTTGTTTTAATAAAGCATGCTTGCATTAACAAATTTACCTATATTTGCTTGTAAAAAATATTTATGACAAATAAGATTTAAGTATTAAAACTAATAATAATTGATATGACCAAATTAATTACAATTTGATTTAGTTAGTATTTAAGATTTTCTTGGTGATGAGTATCTATGGGACAACATAATATAAATGTTTTTTTTTAATGCTTGCTTCGTTGTGTATAAATTATACGTAATTAATGCATATGTGTAAATGTTATTCTTAATGCTTAATGTCTATCTCCACTTGACCAACAACCAATTACGCTTATTTTAATTCTGAAATATATATAGTGGAGATATGACAGATTGGATTGCCTTAATCAACCTGGTGTAATTTAACCTTTAATATCGGTGGATATAGGGAAACCAACAGTCCACTTGTCCAATCCTACCTGCTGGTGGAAGTTTAGCCAATGAAGTTGCCAAGGCACGTCAACATATTAAACAATCCTTACAATGTGTGAGTACAGCACTCATTTATCATAGTAACAAGTTTTTATGTTTATCAGAATAATCCATCTTTATGTCTGCTTATAATTATAACATGTATTATTAGTTAAGTGCATATAATATAGTTATTATTTAATACCTAGCCAGCTTAAGCAGATGACACATACACACATACAAGTACTTTAGTCTCGTTGAAAATCTTTCTTATATTGATGTCTTATTAATGACATTTTTTTCTCATGATTAAGATTTAGCAAATAAATATTTAAGAAATTGAAATAAATTTTGTTTAATTTAAATTTTAAATAAATTTAATACGAAGAAATATTATATTTAATATATTCACAATATATTTACAGATGGATGATATTGCCGCACTTGCTGGAGTATCTCATTCCAATCAAGATGTTGGATCACGTATAGCTACTCTTGAAAAAGATAATCAGGATTTAAGAAATGGTAAGAATAAACTGAATTTTTACATCAGAAACTCTGCAAACTAATTAATTAACTTACTATATTTGCTAAATATTATATCATATGTTATAAGTTAGATTTAATAAATTTATATATTATTTACATATTTATATATTAATACATTGTATCTAATTCTAACATAATAGATAACAATATTTAAACAATAATTCATATTATTTTAACGAACTTTATGTATAGTTGTTCAAGAATTGAGATATATTATTGAAAAGCTGGAGAAACGTGTAAAAGTACTTGAAGAAGAAAAAACATTTTCACATCCACTTTTAGCAGTTTGTCCTGCTAAACCCGATAATTTAGAAAAGGCATCAGACAAAGAGGATGATGACGAAGATATCGATCTATTTGGTTCAGATTCAGAGGCAAGTGAGCAGATGGAAAAAAAAATTCCTAAATTTGTTACATATAATAATTATACATACATATGATCGATATAATTTACTAATAGAAATACCAACACTATACTCAACATATATTCTGTAAGCCACCAAGACATGGAATGCTTCTTTAATTTTAATTTTCAGAATTTTTAAAAACAAAAACAAAAATATATCGCGTATTTTTATTAATCAGTATACACCAGATATTCCCAAGACACTAATATCAACCATATAAAGTCAACCATTTCTTACCATTCTTGACACAAATTTTAATACAAATTGTAGTAGCTAATTAACGGAATTATTTCGCGAGATAAATTATAATCACCAATCCCATCAATTTGTAACTTATTAGGGTGAAGATGCAGAAGCTGCTAAAATTAGAGAAGAACGTCTTGCTGCGTATGCTGCAAAGAAAGCTAAAAGTGAGTTAGATCATACATTTTTTTTAGGTTTAATCATTTTATAATGATCTAATGTATTTCTTATAAATAGAGCCGGCATTGATTGCTAAATCTAACATAATACTTGATGTTAAACCATGGGATGATGAAACTGACATGAAAATTATGGAGACTGAAGTACGTAAAATTGAAACTGATGGATTACTATGGGGTGCAGGTAAGTGCAATGATCTATTTAATCACAATTTTACATACAGCATATTTTCTTTATATATAAAACAGTTCATGTATTATCATAAATTAATAAAATATCTATTATTTTATTTTTTCAGCTAAGCTTGTGCCGCTTGCTTTTGGTATTCATAAACTTCAAATTTCTTGTGTTGTGGAGGATGATAAAGTGTCTGTCGATTGGTTAACTGAACAAATACAGGAAATTGAAGATTATGTCCAAAGTGTTGACATTGCCGCTTTCAATAAAATATAATAATTTCATTTTGGGCAAATATTATGGCAAGTATAGTTACATAGAAACATGGATTTGCTGTGCCATCTTTTCATTCCATTAGAAGTTCTAATATGCACGTGTATGCTTGTTCTACGCTATACGTGAAAATACTTAAAAAAAAAAAAGAAAAAGAAAAAAAATTACTATAGAAATGCCCATAGAAAAATTTAAATTATCAAATCCTTCTATTAGTCTTTTGTTTCATATTTCTAACTTATTAAACAAATTTATTTTTTAACTTATTAAAAAAGTTAAAAACAAGTAAATAATCTCTTGTAAAAGTTTGAAATTAAAGGATTATATAGAATCATTCAAAATACAAACTTTCAATTTAAAACATTAACATTTTGATATAAAATGTTCTTTGAAATAAATTATAAATAAAATTTAAACTATGCAACATATATACTAAAATCTATCATACTTGAAGCACATATATAATGGATTGATATTAATAAATTTTTAGATGCTGATTTTATTTCATGATAAAATTTATTGATATAAAAGTTTTAGAAATATATGCTTCATATATACTAACTTTGATTAGTAATTAATACGAATAGAAAATAAAATAAATTTCTAATGGTCATACAAATTAATAATCATATATGTTATTATAATTTATTTTAAAATAATAATTTAATTGTGAACTTCACTGAAGACAAAATTTGTTTTATATAAAAAATCTGTTAAATTAATGTACTTCCTGTTTCATGTTAACCATCTTAAATAAAATCAATGACACCAACGTAACTTGTCTTCTTAAATTTGAATCACAAAATTGATATATATATATATATATATATATATATATATATATAGACACACACACACACACAATAAAAATATATAAATATAAATAAAGTAAAATGGATATGTAAAAAGACTTTAATAATTATAAAGATAATCTGTTTATTGATTTTATACAATTGCTCGGCTAAATATTAATTTTTGCTTCGACAATTACGTAATAGTAATCATGTGCATTATTTTTCAAATTAAACTTTAAAAATCCTTTAAGTATATGGGGAAAAAAATTAAGTAATAAAATAAAACTATAAAAGAAAGAACTGAAAATGAATCTACTTACGGTTCTCTATTCGTAAATCCTGTTGAGAAAAGTAATGTTGGTCACACTGTCGTAAGTTATATTACAGTGTGTTACAGTGTAGCTTGTGCTAACGCGGTCTGACGTTATTAAACGTGTGTGTTTACTTTTTTAACAAAGAATAATTTCATACCAACAAAATGACTATGGCTATGTTGCAACGTCGAGCCAATGTAAATATTAAAATGAAAACGAACGAATAGAACGATTTATTTATTCAAGACGTATATTTGTATAGAGTAGTTTAACCTAACCTAAACGTGCTCGTTTAGATGTTTAAATTATTGATTTTCTTTTACAGGTAAGGCTCCCACCAGAGGTAAATCGAGTTTTATATATTAGAAATTTACCTTACAAGATCACAGCAGAGGAAATGTATGATATCTTTGGTAAATACGGAGCAATTAGACAAATCAGAGTGTGAGTATTCATTAAAATTTTCACTGATTTTACTCTTGTCACAATATCAAAAACATTTTTATTTTTATTTTACATTAGTGGTAATACAGCTGAAACTAGAGGTACTGCATTTGTCGTTTATGAAGATATCTTTGATGCTAAAAATGCGTGTGACCATCTCAGCGGTTTCAATGTATGTAATCGTTATCTAGTGGTCCTCTATTATCAAAGTAATAAGGCATTCAAGCGAGTGGACGTTGACAAGAAGATGGAAGAAATAGATAAATTAAAGACAAAGTATAATTTAAATGAAGAGAAAAAATAACTGCAAGACTTAACTCTACGTATGATTAAATATAATATACACTCTGCGATCATACTTTTCTGACACAGGAACATTACAAAAAAAAAAGTTCCATGTATGTAAATATAAGTTTCATAAAATTTAAATTGTAAGGTTTACTCCATAATATAATATTTAAAGAAAAATAATTACAAATGATATAGAGATGTAAATAAAGGGTTCTGTATTATTTTTTTTTTAAGATCTAAAAAATGAATGCGAGGAAATGAATTTGTTTAAAGTATTTGTCCATTAAAAATGAAAATAGTTTAATTATCATTTCTTGAAAAGATTTAAACCCTAAGCTATATAATTTATACAACTTTTACAGTTTGTGTGGTATGGTGTGTGTGTGTGTGTATCTAACTGTGGTTTTCGAACGTTTAGAATCTTTTCTTATTTAAATATTTTATTTGTCCCGACGGACAATAAGATTGACATGGTAAAACAAACGGTGAATAACGCGTTAGATAAGAGGTAAATTTACAGGAGCGACATAGCGCATGGCATTCTAAATGTACGTGTAAATATCGTGAAAATAATTAATCGACAAGTGGCCGTGACATTGAATATGCGTCCTGCTTCAATGAAACGAACGTTCTCAATGAACGTAGCATACGTTGTCACCTAGTGTAGTCGAATACAATTGGTTTTTCGATTTCTTATTTCAAGACGAGCCTTATCTAGGCATATAAGGAGTTAGATAATGTCGCATGTACGTCGTACTTACTAATAGAAGGGACACGCGTGCGCGCGAGAGGGGGCGAGGAGAGAGGGAGGAAAGAGAAAGAACGAACGAAAGAAAGAAAGAAAGAGAAAGAGAGAGAGAGAGAGAGAGAGAAGGGAGGCAGGTCAGGGCAGGCTGACAGCAAGTCGACGTTCGATTTCAGTCGAAAGCGAAAAGCCGTCAAGTCCGTGCACGGTCGCCGGACTCCCGGCTTGTTCGCGAGCGTGCGCATGCTTATCGTCTCCGTGTCGCGTCGTCGTCCTCCGCGCGTCCAAATGTCATACGAGTGCTGCGGCGACGGCAAGGTCGCCGGCGACAGTATCGTCGCCGCCCTCTCGGAGCTCTTTGCCTTCTCGCCGCTCACTCTTTGCCGCGA
The DNA here is from genome assembly GCA_911387935.1 of Dolichovespula saxonica. NCBI lineage: Eukaryota > Metazoa > Arthropoda > Insecta > Hymenoptera > Vespidae > Dolichovespula > Dolichovespula saxonica. The sequence goes on along the minus strand of OU426995.1, from coordinate 3,213,928 downwards.
GATCGTCCTGGCCCTGAGCTCAAGCGGCATTCTTCCTTCCTCCTCTTTTTCCTCCTCCTCTACCTCCTCCTCCTCCTCCTCTTCCTCCACCATCTCCACCTCCATCGCCACCTCTTCCTCCTCCTCCTCCTCCTCCTCCTCTTCCTCCTCCTCCTCCCTCTTCTCTTCACCTTCGTCAGATTCTTCTAATTCTAACTCTACGTCTAACTGGACCTTCTCTATTCCCTCTTATTTCTTATCCATCATCGACAATCTCCTCGTTATCGTCACGTCCTTGCTTCTCGGCTTCGTCCTTGCCATCGTCCTCGTTCGTTCTCTTCGTCGTCGTAATCGTCCTCGTTGTCGTCGCGCTGTCTAGAGATCATAGAGTCCAAGCAACACACACAGGCACCACGGTGGTACGAATGATGGCCTATCGTCGCCGCCATTTTTTTATCCCTTCTTTTTTTTCTTCTCTTTCTTCTTCCCTACCATCACCACCACCGCCATCGTCATCGTCGTCATCATCAACATCATCATCATCATCATCATCATCATCACCACCACCACCATCATCCCCTTCTCTCTCTTACTCCTAATCCGTACTCGCTCTCTTTCGTCGAAACATGGCGACCATTATTTCTAGTCCTCAACGATGCAGCGCCTCTAGCTTTAACGTTCGTTAGGTGGCGCCACCAACTAAATTTCCTTTACTTCATTGGCTAATCGTTTACGTACGATTTACCGCGCCTATTCGTAAAGCAAAACAGACTTTTTATTTTCTAACTTTGTTATTTCCTTCCTCTCTCTCTTTCTCTCTTTCTCTCTATCCTTCACATTGTGCTTCATTTGTGTTAGATTGTATTTCTTTTACGCCGTTAAGCTTGGAATTAATTAAGTATAGCAGTAAACGATTAGCTTCGATAAAAGGAATATAAAAGAAATGTGTTATTGATTGTATTTTCATATATGTAGATCGATTTCGTCGTGCGTGCGTATACGTTCCAGCTAACGTCATCGTCGACTATTTCCTCATTGGTTAATTTCCTTCGCAAACGTATTCTTTCAAATATGTCTGCGTTTCGGTAATACGGAGGACAGCATCGACGAGATCGTACAATCTTATCGTATCAAATTATGCGAGAATCGCGTATAAAATATCGAACAAGGGAAGTAAACGAGAGAGGGGCAAGTTCCTTCCGCATAGATCATGATGATCTTAATTAATACTAAGAATCGAGAAAATTGGCCTATGCACGTTATCTCGTCGCAACTTCGTCTGCTGCCTTTAATTCCTCCAGCAAATTTGTAAGTTGCTGAATATTATTTAATTTAATTTAATTTAATCAATTAATTAATTAATTTATTGATCGATAAATCAATCAATCGATCGATCAATCAATCAATCAATCAATCAATCGCGTATAATTCTCATTGATTCTCAGGGAAGAGAAAAAAAATAATAAAAGAAAAAAGAAAATTATCTCCTTTTTGATTAGCAAATTTATATTAAAAATAAAACAATACAAATTATAGTATCTCGTCGAAATAGAGAAATGAAGAATACTAAACTGGCCGTTTCTAATACACGTGTAAACGTATTAGAGTTTGGTAATAGAGAGCTCTTCAGAAATGAACGAACGCGACAGGTGTTCGGTACATGTTGAAGAGCATGTTTGTCTGCCGTCTGGATAAATACGATGCGATGCATACTTTCGCGCTTAAGTACACACATGCATGCACACAAGAACGCATATATATATATATATATATATATATATACACGCAAGAAATACACACACAATTAAGCACGTATCGACACCCACGCGAACGAAGAAGAAATTAATACAAAGAAAAGAAAAGAAAAAAAAAGGAAAGTTCTTCCTATTCGTTTTTATGTAGGTCAAATCAAAAATGAACCACCGTTATTATCGCTATCAAATTCGATTTATATCCATATATATGTTTATATATATTATAGAAATATTATTTATATATATATATAATATTTGTGAAAATATATTATAAATATTTGTGAAAATAACTTATGAAAATAATTTATTGATCTTAAAAGAATCAACAAATTTTATTTATATTATTTATATATACGCCAAAGGATCTTACGTGATTTCAAATTTCGGTTATTCGTTTTCAAAATATTTTTTTTTAGATTTGTAGTTTTACAATCCGGAAAAAAGAATGTCAGCGCGCGACGTCTCGTAAAAGAATAATTGATTTGTAAAATCATGTAGGAATTTTTTTTGGTCCACTCTCTCTCTCTCTCTCTCTCTCTCTATATATATATATATATATATATATATATATATATATATATATATATATATATCTACCTACGTAAAAGAAAATATAGATTAAAACATAGATCTTAAAAAAAAAAAAATTATCTGTGAACTGAACATCTATGAATTCGAAATTATAAATATAATAGTATACATATAACTTGACCTATTTATCTGAAAAAGCTGCTTTTTATTGGTTCAGTATTTTCAAACATTTTTTTTTTTTTTAATGAATGGACTAGATATTTATAACAAAATATCAGTAATATATGCGATTGATACTACACTAATCAATACAGGAACCGTCGGCATTTGAATTAACGTATTTACAAATGTAACAATTTGTCAATATTTTAAATAGATTATCAACATTTATAATAAACCCCAAACGCAACCCTGACGCTTAATTACTTATACAGACCCAACATCGATATCACATTACAAATGCCGATCGTAATATTCGTACATATATAATGACCATTTATTTCACAAAATACACATCATTAATTAACAAATATATGAACTAGGTAGAGATTATTTGAAAAAAAAAAAAAAAACAAAAAGGCAAACAAAATGTAAAAAAGAAGGTATCTCTATGGATCTTGAAAAAAACATATCTCCTTATTTGTTACATTTTTCTAATAATCAACGAACCGCATATTTACTTACAAACTCTAAAACATTAAATTATATTAGGTATGAAAGTATGAAGGGCAAATATGGGGTTTGTTGAAAAAGACTTTTCAGATCCTTCGGGTTTCTTAGTTTCGCCGTCTATTTTCGTATCGTACGAACTCGCGTAAAGAAACGGAAGTCATAGGGAGCCTTCCACGTGTTCCCTCGATCTCTTTCTCTTCTCTCTCTCTCTCTCTCTCTCCCTCCCTCCCTCCCTTCCTCCCTCTCTCCCTCCTTCCCTCTCACGGATACGTCTTCGTTGCCGATACACATTCGGTACGTTTATTTCTGCTTCTTTCGCAGTCTATACACGTATTTTCAGGGCTCGGCTCGACTTGACTTCGAGTTCCGTGAGGAGGAGAGCTCACCGTTCTGTGAGTCCTCCTCCTCCTTCTCCTCATCATCATCATCCTCCTCTTCCTCCTCCTACCTCTCCTTCTAGCAGACTCTCCTTCGTGGGAACTCATTAATACGAGGACATAATCGTGCAAACATACCGCGATCGATTCGCCGATCGTATACTGATTTCTAAGAGATACCTCGAAATGGCTATCGATTCCGGAATTTAGATTCGTTCGATTTGCCAAAGCTTCGAGAACAACTGACTCGATTATCTTTATGTATCTTATTACATACATACATTATGTATGTACATACACAATCTTGTTTGTATTCTATTTATATACATTTTATCTATCTATGTATATGGTATGTGATACCTATGCATATATATATATATATATATATATATATATATTTATATATGGACCGTTTATTTTGAAAGTGGTGTAAGTCCATTTTTTTTCAAAAATAAGGTATTACATAATTTTTGATTAATTTAGTGTAACCTTTTTACTTATAACTAGTTAATATTTAATATCTTAAAAAATGACAATGGTTTGTTCAATTTAAAATTGGCGAATAGAAGAAATTGCGTATGATATGCTAACCTTTAATTTTTTCACAACAAAAAATGGACTTTTTTTTATCAAAATATCGATCACTGGGAAGAAGTGAATAGGATCAAACGTAAATTAATTTATAAAAGTCTTGTCGTTATACTAACAATCAATTAACAGTTTTTAAATGTAAGTAAACGAAAAAAAAAAGATTTTTTTTTTAATGAATTGGAACCTCGACGAAAATCGTTCAAAAAATAATAATCATATTTTTAATCGATTGATAATTTATTATTAAAAAAAAAAAAAGAAAAAGGAAAGAGAAAAACAGACTTGTACTATATTAATATTTTTACTTTTTTATAGAAATAATTTTTTTTTCTTTTGTTTTTCATTATTTCGCAAGAGTCAATAAGGAAAGATTAATCGTTAATTGATTTATAAAATTTGAAAATTAATTAAAAATTCATTTCTCTATCCCGATGGTGTATTTATTTGATTATTTATTATGTATATATATATATATATATATATATATATATATATATATATATATATATATATATATACATACACGAATTTCTCCGCGTAAAATAAGCGAATTGATTGGTACTCGAGTTACCTCTTTGCCTATGCTTCTCAGCTATGAACGTGGACTGCTGATTGAAACGTCGATCGCGGAAGTTGTATTGCACGTCCGTTCTGCCTCCCGCTCGTGTTGCGCGCCATCGAAATAATAAAATGTCGGCGAACGACTTCTGCACCCGCTGGAACTTTACGGTCAGCCTTATCGTGTTTACGGCACTACTCCTCGTAAACGCACAACTCTTTCGACCCTCCTACAGTTTTATTTATCGAATAGAACCAAGACACATAGAACCGAACAACCACGAACGTTCTTCCCCCTCCCCCGTAAGGGTCGTTCGTTTTAATCGAATTAAATATATTTAGAAATTTTTCTTACACGATAACGACACCCTATACAATTCGTGTTATTATTATTAAGTATAATAAATAATAATATATATTAAAAATTAATGTAATATCGAGAAATAAAAATTTTAATACGGACGATATATAATATCACATGTTATACATGATTATTTTAATTTTTGTAACATTCATATTAAATAAGAAATGAAATAAATGTATACATTGATATTACATAATTATAATAATTATAATATATATTGTCCATATATATGATAATAATACGTATACATATATTATATTAATACATGTAATATTAATATATTTAAATTATTTTATTATTATTATTATTATTATTATTATTATTATTATTATTATTATTATTATTATTATTAAAAAAAATAAAATCATAAAAGTCTGTGTTTGTTTTCAGATGGTGCGTTCTTTCCTCGTCAAGGACGAGCGATGTGGTGAGTCTTTGTTTATTTTTTTATAAAATTCGAATTTTCATCAGAGATTACAGAAGAGAAAAAAAAGAAAAAAGAAAAATAGGATCGACTTCTTGTTCTCGCAATCGAAACGAATGAGAAGAAAGAAAGATAAAGGCGGTACGAGAGTTGTTATCGTTAACTCTCTCTTTCTCTCTCTCTATTCGTTCAGATATTCGACATAGAGAGACACGAGTTATCACGTAATAATAAAATCCTGCACGTATCCTCGCATTAGAAGAGATAAGAAAACGAGTACGAGGTTTTCCGTGCTTCTTCTCGCTTTCACGTAATCCTTGTTATGCTTATCGGTATCGTCACGATAACGCAGCATCATGCCAAGCTTATATGTTATTTGGACTGACAGATCGTACAGCTTGTATTCGTCATCTAAATGAGATTAGATTATACATATGTATATATGTACGTACATATATGTATATGTACCCACATATATGTATATGTGAATGTATATATACAGAGCGGGCTGAAAGTTTCCTATCTAAGTTCTATTTAAAAAAATCAATTACTCTTTTTGGAGACTTTTTAGACTAATATATATATATATAAATTATATAATACACACGCATTTTTCAGATTATAAAACTACAAAGCTAACTCGTAAAACTGCAAGACTATAATTGCAAGCTTAAAAAGTCGCAGGAAGAGGTAATTGATTTTGAAAATCAAAACGCAAACCAAAGATGTTTGACCTGATCCCGTATACAAGAAGTAGTACATGTAATACGCAACTTAATTACGTCGATAGACATAATCAGTTCGGTTATGTTTGATATTATTTTTACGAATCGTATGTATATTTGTTTACCCCTTTTCTCTTTTTCTTTCTTTTTCTCCTTTTAATTTTGTCTTTGAGAAAGATGAAGGCTTAAAAAGTACCATGAAAGTTTTCATCGCAACGCAGACGACTCGAAATGTGCCATCTCGGTTGTAACGAGGTCATCGCGCATGCGATGATACATCAACGATGATGTCGAGACGTTCCATTCGTTCTCTTCATTTGCCTCCGTTACTTTTAGGAGATATTATAGACTCTATCGAGGATCATTTGTCTTCATCGTCACTGTCATTTCTTTTCATTTCGTTCCATTATCGAGTGAAACGAGATCCTCCTCCGTCATTCCGTTCTATTTAATGATATCGACGTGTGCAGAACATGCATAAGAAGAATCTTATCGACTCTTACAGCGAGACGATACTCACAACGGGTACGTTGAACCTATGTGTGCAATTTCTTTGATAAATTATTCGATCATTCGTTTATTTTTCATTGCTTTTTTTGTTTTTCTTTTTTACTATTAAGAAAAAAATTGTCCACTTTTACGTTCTATCCGGTATATAAATAATATATTCAACGATTATCTTCGTAATATTTCGAAGATCTAACGAATTACAAAATTTTTCTTAGATCAATATATATATATATATATATATATATATATATATATAAATATATATTAGATCATATAAATACGTGTAAATTAATCATAGACTCGATCATACATCGATTTTTTCCTACATCAGATTGAAGAATATTTCTGTTAAGCGTTGAAGAATACAAAATGAACGATGAGTCTGAAGAAGAGAAGGGGAAAAAAAGGACAGAAAAAGAAAAAAAATGAGAGAGAGAGAGAGAGGGAGAGAAAGATCGTTCACGAGCGGAATTGTCAGAAATCACGAATGAAATCGACAGGAGGACAGATTTCTAAAACGAAAGAGAGAGCAAGGTCGAGGAAAGGCGTGCTCTCCTTGTGAGTTTGTCCTAGATCCTGGAAAGAAGCAGGTCACGTTGTGTCTTTCTCATTCTCTCTCTCTCTCTCTCTCTCTCTCTCTCTCTCTCTCTCTCTCTCTCTCTCTCATACTGTTTCTCTGTACGTGTACGTTTCGGTCAGTTGGCAGGACGACATTGCTTCGCAAGGACGACTGCACGTCGGTGTTGGCCTAAATTGCTAAGCACGCTAGTCATACTACACGCGCGACACGTTAATTTCCGCAAATAGAAACACTCTCGGTGCGTTCTAACTTGGTTTCATCCTCCTTCCTATATTTCGTTTCATTATAATCGGTGCTCTAAGATATTATAAGATGTTCGAAGTTATACGTATTATTATATACGTATTTGCACAGGGATCATGTATTATATATTATATTCACTTAAGAACGGCGGCGGTCATCGATTTTGAAGCAGCCATTTTGAATATCGAACCAAAAAGAGCGCGTGCGACCTCAACGATCCACGCGGATAGAACTTTCGGATATTTGCGAAATCGATTTTAATGCTACTTTTTTGGATCATCTATAAATTTCGCGTCACTTTTCGTCGATTCATTGAATATATATATATATATATATATATATTTTTTTTTTTTTTCCTTTTTTTTATTAAAATAAATTGCGTGCATACGTGTTCGTACGATCGTTATCGTATATTCCTCATACAGCGAAGTTAAAAACAACCGTTCGGTGGATCGCTTTTGAGCTCGTTCGTCCGCAAGTAGCTCTCGCGAATCTATATATAAGACTAGAGGAACTTTGGTCTCTCGCTTAGCCCGCTCCAATTTTCTTCCCGGAAGGCGAATTTTCTTTAACGTTTCTATAAGTAGTAACAAATGAGAGAAGAGAGAGAGAGAGAGAGAGAGAGAGGGCGTAAGGGGAGGGGAGGAGGTAAGAAAGGGATTCGTTTTTTCATTCATTTCCTTGTTTGAATCCCCAACATTTCAGTTCACGTAATATTAAAAGAACATTTCATATATTAGAAAAGTTACATTTTGATTCGTATTAGTTTTATCTTTTCTTTTTTCCTCTCTCTCTCTCTCTCTCTCTCTCTCTCTCTCTCTCTCTCTCGCTCTCTCTCTCTCTCTCTCTCTTTTATTTCTGTATTAGTTTTTTTTTTACTTTTGCCTCTTTCCCAACTTAGCCCAGTTCGTTGATATTAACTTTTATCTTGTGGGCTTCGTTAAGGTGTTATTACCTGAGTTACTACTTTAGCTCATGGAAAAAAGGGCTGGCCATGAGAATAGTGGAGTTGGAGCGCGCGCATGCACGCGTGGAAATGGGGATGATGCAGTTGGCCTGGATAAAGGTCGGTGGCCGACCTAGCCCCCTAGCAAGTCCGGGACGGCTGGCCGGGGTGGCCAGCCCTGTTTCAACCACCCACTGTTATTGATTTTGTTAACCTTCTATGCTATACCCTCTCTCTCTTTCTCTCTCTCTCTCTCTCTCTCCCTTCTCTATTTTTCTCCCTCGCACTTTTATTCCTCCCCCGTTACATGATAACGGATTGCCCGCTATTTTCAATGATACCATTTCTTCTTTCCTCGAACCCTTCTCTATCATCCCCTTTTTCCTTCGTGCACCCTTCCTTTCTCTCTTTCTCTTTTTTTCTCTCCCCCCCCTCTCTCTCTTTCTCTTTCTCTTTATTTCGAAAAAAAATTGAGTTATTAGAAACTATAGGTTGCTATGATTAACAAATTAAATATAGATACGTTCTCTGTGAATTTTCGCGACGATGGGTAGGCCAAAGTTTGTATGTAATTTTAAAGATAAATTACTTTTCTCTTTTTTTTTTTCGCAGTTAGCAATTGAGCTTGTAATCTCACATCGGCCTCATATCATGTATACAATGGCCTCATCCTTGTAATCTCACAAGTTGTGTTCGTAGTTTTATCATCTGGGTGAGAGAGAAAAGAAAGAAAAACATAAAAAATAGTCTAAAGTAATCTCGAAAAGGAGCAATTGATTTTTATGATTACCGAAGGAGATTTTCGAGCCCACGCTCGTGGAAAAGTGTAACTCGAGTGCGATACGTTGGCCCTGAGAATTCACGGAGACGTAATATTTTAAGAGCATTGCGGTGTTCATTTCAATATTTTCTCATACAAATGTGAATTAATTGTTAAATAATGACGATACAGATTGAACATCTAATACGCGATTTGTTCGTTCGAACAAAAGGATTGGTCGTTTAGTTTTTTATTTTCTTTCTTCTTCTTCTTCTTCTTTTTTCTTTCTCTTTTTTATTTTTTTTGAAATCTCTCTTCCTCTATTAGTCCGATCTTATCGTTTTCGCGTACAGAACGAAGAGCAAAACCTTCTTCTTTTCTCTTCTACTTCCGTGGGTAGAAACATTGAATTCCGTCTCGAGTCGATTACGACGCTCTCGTGGCTTTTCACTCGGCTCGAACTACAATGGCGATGCAGAAGCAATCCCCGTACTATCTATTTTCTTATTATAATTTACGATCCGCACTAGCATTCTTACGCCCACCTAAGCGATTCGTACGGAGCGCGTTCATTAGCGCATACCTACACTTTCCGCTTCGAAAAAGGAATTCGTTTTATTTCACCATGTGTAATGCCGTGTTGCTTTTGATATTTACTCATCCATAGATTTTGTTTCCTTTGCGAATTAAAATCTCAAGCGAGCACCGGTTGGGTAATCGTAATAATCCATTTGATATGATTCGTAAATTGCAAAGAGAAAAACGAAAATAAATGAACGAATGAATGAATAAAAAAAAACAACTAAATAAATAAATTAATTAATTAATTAATAAATTAATTAATTAATGAACGAAAAAAGTAGGTAAATGTTAATTTAGTTGTAAGTGTATGGGGCACATTTACCCGCAGTTTAACACGTATACCCGTATACGTAGGCAGATTACACGTATCAATTTCTTCGGATACGTTAGAACGAAAGGCTATCGTCGTAAAGAGGCGATTTACTCGTAGATTACAGAACCCTACTTGACGCGTTTATACTCGTGCTTGCTTGCTTGCTTGCTCGTTCGCTTGCTTGCTTGCTTGCTTGCTTGCTTGCACGAGCCTGCCGCCGATGGAATCGTAATGCCTTGTATCTGTGCCACTGTGCGAATTGAATTCCAATTACACGCTTGATTTACTTGTTATTCGGCCGAGAACTCGAATCGCATCCACGCCGTTTGGCGCCACTCCATCCTCTTTGGCGACGATACAGTCCCCTCCTCTTCTTCCATCTCCTCCTCCTCCTCATCCTCTCTTTCTCCTCCGTCACTTCTTCTCCTTCTTCTTCTTCTTCGTCTTCTTCTTCTCCGTTTCTCGATTTACGTTCGATCTGATATGAACGTAAATATCGGTCGATTTTGCAAATTGAGAATGCAAATCTTTCAACATCGCCATTCAATATCTCGTATTTCTTTGTCGATTAAAAAAAAAAAATAAAAAAAAACAGAAGAAAAAAAGAAAGAAAACAAATATTTTTCTCCTATTAAAATCTTTGGCGTTAACCGTTTCCCAAGTGCATTCAGGGACACACGAGGATGAAAAAGAACGGCAGGGAAGAAGAAAAGGTCATTGTCGGAGAACGGAGACATTTCGATCGGTCGAGTGGTTCGATAATCGAGCGGTCATGGCCGGCCGGCCGGCTGGCCGACCAGCAGGACTTCCAGAGGACTCGTACTGTTATTCCGGCTCTTTCTTTTTTTTTTTCTTTTCTTGCTTCTCATGCTCTTTCAGCCACACACACACACACACACACACACATACACAAAGAAAAAAAAACACTACAGATCAGAGGATCCCAAAGTGCGGATCGCGTTAAATATTCAAAATATGAGAATAGTTTAGCATGTTCATTATATTCGAGTGCTTTAATTATCTTAAAACAACGTCGGATGAAAAATTAAAGATCGATCGAATTTAAAGATCATACGTGAATAATTATTTTCGCTTTATCTTTCTGCATTCGAAAATTTATATTGAGACAAATTTTTGAAATTACTTATCAATCAACTTTCGACGTCAATTACACTTTCCGAGTGGGTCGCGATAAATTACCGTTTTCGAAAGTGGGCCTCGGCCCATAAACCCATAAAAGTTTGGAAAACCCTGCTGTAGACAAATGTATTCCGTATCGACGTTATAAAGATTCAAAAACATTTCGATGTTCTAGTTTCGTTCGCGCCCTATGAAATATTTTTGTCGTTATCACGATGATACGTATATGTGTAAATGAAAGTTAATGAAAAAGAAAAAAAAGAAATACAGAAGATACATTCATTGATATCAGTATTTCAACGTATTTTTTCAACGATCAGTATTTTTTTTGTTTGTTTAATCAATGATAAATATTTTGTACGAATAAACGATCAGTAATTTAGGAATATTTTGATCGGTACGTGAAATAATTAGTTGTCAGGGTCTTTATTAGCTGTACTTAAGTTAAATTATCGTAAATACCGATCGTATTAATTTATAATACCGATCGAATGAATAGAGCAGTCAATAATATTGTTTCATCAACGTAATCGCGAATTATAATATCAGAAAAGACACGGAGAATGGGCAAACGGTCTGGGCTATTTCTCCAATCCCGGAGCTAAAGTTCTTTACTGTAGAAAGGGACACGAGTTAACCCGAGCCGATCTAAACGAGCGGGAAACTGGGGCACGTGACGTAAATGCGCGATAATAGAGGAAACAGGACTACGACCTACTTCGACCGATTCCAGTTAAACTAATCGAAGATTTACCTCGAAAACCACCCCTCGTTCAATTCCCTCCCTCCACCGCTTGGTCGATTCACCTGAGCGATATAATTTCCAATCTATTATACTAAAGCAGCTTTTTAGATATGTTGCATTTTTTGAAACAATCTACTGCGTTTCGATCGTTAATCATCATTATCGTAGACCCTTAATCTACTGTAATATCAATTTTTTTAATTTTCGTGTCTGCAAAAAAATTCTAAAACACGAAACTTATGGCATCACTTATACAGGGTCGAACATCCCCATTCATCAAAAAAGAAAAAAAAAAAAGGACAAAAAATTCCTAGGCGAGCTAAAAGTTATTAAGTTGTGTTAAAAATCGATTACTCCCTTTCGAGATTCCCTTCGAGCAAAATTTTTTCTTTCCTTTTTGCCTTCTCAGGTCGCGATACTGCTACGAGTCCAGGAATATTTTTGCAATCAAAAATTATCTAAAATATTTTCGAAAAGTAATAATTAATTTTTTAAAATCAAATTGATAACTTTCGATCCGTTCTCCCTGAACCAATATTATAATTGTATTATACTGTCCAACTTGTACTGTTTAATTTATATTTTTTAAAATAAGATAAACTTCGGATATGGAGTAACGGTTAAGTTCGTATGGTTATAAAATGAAATACAAATTAAAAAAAATTACGGATATTTGATTGCATAAATTGAAAGTTAGATTTTGCGTTGTACGGTATTAACGTTAAGGATAAATAATGAAATTTATTCAAGAAATTTTACAAGACGATCGATCGAACGAATGACAAGTTTGTCCGACGATTTTATTATCTGCGAAGAATATTAACAATATCATTGATTTCCGATTGTCGTCATCATCGTTCACGTTCTACTCGAGCTACTTTTTCTTTCTTTTAAAATCGAAACGATGAGGGATATTCGATCGAAGATATATCGTAAAATGGAACGCGAGTTGCTTTACAACCGGCCAAGATTTTCACTATTTCAGCATCGAGAAACAGGTAGGTATATAAGCGTAGAATACATAGTATGTGCAATAAACGAGTAGGTAGCTGTAAATTCCCGATCATTGTGTGTCCATTGTTTCCATCACAATAAGCTATCACTCTCGTCTTTACATGGAGCGTTTCACCTGTGCGCGTTGTGTTCAAGAGACATGGATATTACAGCCGAAGGACTCTCCACCAGTGTGCGCCCACGATGATCACGATTAAGGAATAGACAATAAGTATCATGCGTGTGACCTTTGGCACACTTTTGTGAACGCGATTTTCCTTTTCCGTTCGTTTCGAATTCTCACGTGTTCTCTATAACAGATGAGAATTTGATATTCATCATTAATCGTAATTGTCAATTATAATAATGTTGATTTTTGTTTTTCTTTTTTTTTCTTATTGGCGCCTGCGTTCGAATCTTTCCTTTTCATACTCGTTCCATTCGAGATCGAAAATAAGATATCTAATACATTTACAGTGATATCCGCTCATAATAGAGGTATTCCTTTACCTTCGCAAGCCAGAGATAGATAGATAAATAGATAGATAGATAGAGAGAGAGAGAGAGAGAGAGAGAGAGAGAGAGAGATTAGGTCCTTATGTTGGCACTATTGTAGAAATCGTTACACAATCCGGCGAATAATAAGTAAGAAATCCAACCAGTTGAAGGAGAGATAGACTATGCGGCGAGTCGATCGAATAGATTCACCTTCTAGAAACGATATTTCAAACCTCGTAAAGTAACCGATCGTTTAAGTTATCTCCCATCGACGTAGAACGATGAGCTATCTCGAACCTGTTCGTTCGTTTCTAAGGACAATGTTAAATATTTTAGATTTTTTATTTTCTATACGATCGGGATTTCCCACTTGGACATTTGAATGGATATAAATATAAAAGCGGTCTTACAACGCAACAATGGTTTTTAGAAACGATATAAGGTGGGATTTAGTTCGCCCGTGTTATTTCGTTGCGTTATCGATCGCCGTTTTTCTAGTTTCTTTTTTTTCTCTTTCCTTCCCACTCCCCCTTCAATTCGTTCTCCCTTCCCGGTCCCGCCCTCCCATCCCCCCGAAAAAATTCTACGACGCATCTCCGTTCGTTACATTGCCAATGTCACCGAACAATAAACGTCTTTCCACTCGGAGATGCCTTCTCCTTTGCGATCATCGTTAACATCGTTACACCGAGAACTGCTTGCACCACACTCGTTTAACCTTATGAGCACAAGTGAGCAGCCACTCATTTTCCACTTAGAACGTCTTGCGTCGTCGTTAGACTACGAACGAACGAACGCGCTGTATGACCCAGATGCAGTCGAACAAGGTCTCGAATTTTTTATATTCATCGAACATGGCAACTCTCTATGCCTTCGCTACTTGTTTGCTTGCTTGCTTGCTTAGCCTGCCTACCTACCTACCTACCTACCTACCTACCTGCCTACCTGCCTGCCTGCCTGCCTGCTTGCCTTACTTCTTCTTTACTTGCCTATTGCTTATCCAGCTACTTGTGCTGCCGTTACTGTTACTTATTATTGCTCCTGTTGTTGCTGCGGGGAGGCTTTGACATTTAACTCTTTGCTTTTCTCGTACTACGTGTGCCTTAGGTACTGCTACTATTACTATCGCTGCTACTACTACTACTAAAACTACTACAAGTTGTATACGTTGCCAATACTGCGATACGCTATGGCGACATTATGGTTTTATCATTTTACTCGTGTTCCAAGCCCAATACCGCAAAAACATTTTGTAATCGTCGCATTTGGATCACGTTATTTCCACCGTGAGTTCTTGCTGATCCAGGTTCTCGTACAAACTTATACAGTATAGAAAACTCATCGTTTTGTTTTACTACAATACAATAAAAGAGAACAAACTCAACGACGAGCAAAATGTGTTTGTCCGCGATAAGCTCTTCAAATAATACGGATCGACATATGGGCTTCGTACATTTTACTCGTACTACTAATCCGTGTCTCGACCAATTTCTTTCGTTAATACGATCAACAAAAGTCTCCTTATCTTTTACCACACGCGTAATTTCCTTTCGCTTTAAACATTCGAATTTGTTTTTCGCGTCAATTGTTTTTTTTTTGTTTCCACGTGAGTTTAATTTTTAATACATTGGTAATTAAAGTAATTAACGAGCTTATTGTTACGCACCGTCGTCCATTGTGGCTATGTTGTGATTATGTTTGGTATGAATAGTGATTAATGATTAAACGAAAATGAAGAATTGTTGCGGAGAGAGAAACGTATCTACTCATCGATATCACTCGTCTTGCTTGCTAGATAAACATTATATTGTTATTCCATTGTGGTCTTTCTCTCTCTCTCTCTCTCTCTCTCTCTCTCTCTCTCTCTCTCTATCAAACTTTGCCAGGTTTTGTGTTTACTATTAGAAGCAACGTCAAACGTTTGGAATGTTCACTATTGTTGGAGATAGTCCAAGACAAGGTTCTACAATCCTAAAACAAAAGATATTTTTCGTTTTTTATTTATTTATTTATTTTTTTTTTTTAGAAAAATGTTCGATCAAATAAAATTTGTTGAAATAAAATCATTATCCTTCTATATACTTTAATATATATTAAAGACCGTACGAAATCCTAAGATATGGCAAACGTTAGAAAACGCTCCTGTGGTAATCACGAACGTTCGTTTCTCCGAAAAGCTGTGCGAAGTCGCACCAAGAATAATGGTGGTCTCGGATTTAAACCATAAGATACACAATGTATAGAGAATACACGTTGGGAGTAGAAAGAAAATTGCTTTGGGAAGGAGTATGGTTTTTCCGCGAAAGGAACGAACCAAGTAAGTAAATAAGCATCGTTCGAGTAATGCGGTTGGGCCTCGCGAAGTAAAGAAGAAGAAGAAGAAGAGAGAGAGAGAGGAAGAGAGATAGAGAGAGAGAGAGAGAGAGTAAGAAGTGGAAGGTGAGCATATGATGTGAGGCAGGGGGTGAGCTCGGGGTGGGAGGAAACTTCACAATAGCTCGATTCTGGAATGAGGAAGTCTCCTCGTACGACACACCGCGGTACGGCACCGACCACGGGACAACACCAACCACGGGACGACACCGCGAGAATACTAAAGTGTGGGTTACTAGTTGGATACCTTGACTATTCCGAGCTCTCCAATATACCTACGGCCAAAGAGTACGTCCTCTCTTCTAGGGATTGTATTTCTGTCCTCCTGGGCGAACTTTATATCGACGCCACTCGTGTTCCCCTTCTAACACCATATCGTCGCTCACCATCCCAGCTCTATTTTCCATATTTCTGATTCCCGGAAACCTTCCTCTTTTTTTCGACCATTACTTTCCCTCTTATATTTATCCCTTTTCCATATCCTTCGCACGACTCATTCAAATCGATCCGTACCCACACACACATACGCACACATATGTGTCCGCATAATGGGACAAGTGAATATCCCCTTCGTCGGTGTTCCATCTTCGAATTTCATCTTCCTGATGTTAATAATATCTATTTTCAAACGGTTATATCCTTTAAACTTTTCTAAATTTTATCGGTATGGCGTTTATATAGACGTTCGGGACGAACGATTTCACGAGGTATCTCATATATACACTACTGTCTCGTTTCACCGACGAGTTACGATATTCCCCTATGAATACAAAGTGGCTCCGATCAATTATCATCGTTCCGTTTATTTTCGTGGCACTTACCGGACTAACCGTAAGCACAGGCCTGAAAAGAAGCCGTCCTCGTACGTTCACCTTCGACTGATTTGCATTCTAAAGAAGATTCGAAGGTGATGCCAACCGATTTGCGCCATCGTACGCGTTTCTTTGGAAGAATATATTACGGTCTTGCGTAGACCAAAAACAAAAAAGAAAAGAAAAAGAAAAAAATATGGAGAAATCTTCGGCACCATCGATTCTTACCGTTCTTTATATCGACCATTTTAATACCACCGAACGTGCCCTGTCTTTCTATTTCAATTTTAGCTTATTTTTTTATTTTATTTTATTTCTTCTTTTTTTTTTTTGTTTTATTTCGTTTTGTTCTCTTCTCGATTTCAAAGAAAACGAAATAATACGTTATCATCGTCGTGAGAATAAATTAAAGTTCGACGGAAGGAGAAATAAAGTCAAGGTGGGACGTTAATCTTCGTCACTTTCGGGTCATTAACATCATATTATTTAGTACGTTCGCAAGCTTCGTTGAAAGCTTCGAAATCCAATGGTGACAACGGCTATATCCATCTCTTAATCTCGTCAGGCGTTTACGTGGATATGACGGAGAGAGCACAGGTGCAGTAATTACGTGAAGGAACGCTGCCAACTGATGTTATTTTGTATGGGCGCGCATATATTTGTTGAACATCGTTGAAAACAGTCTTGGCGAGTAGTGCTAATGTATCGCTGTTTCTCTTTCTCTTTCTCTCTCTCTCTCTCTCTTCCTCTCTCTCTCTCTCTTCCCCTCACTTTTCCAGCTTTAACAGCTAACATTTTCGATATATTTATAGGTCCGTTTTAAATTTGTCTTACGTAAGAATCAAAATGATCTTCCTCTCGCGAGGATTGCACCACGTATCTTTTTTATTTTCTTTCCTTTTTTCTTCTTTCTTTTTTTTTTGTTCTCACAAATATCGCGAACGCGCGCGCTCTTTTGGAAGCGTCGTCTGTCCATCTTGGATATATTCTTGTAAGAGGTATTTCAAATGCTTTCCGGTTTTTACATTTTTTCTATTTCCATTTTTTTTTTGTACCAACGTCAATTCTCATTTTTGTCATCTATTTCAATCGCGACGCTGTATAAATAAATATATATAATATATCCGGTTGCGTTAAGTATCTCGGAAAAGTCCTTAAGAGAAATATGATCCTGAGAAATGAAGAGCTCGAGAAGAGCAATTGCAGTAGCCAGGAAAAGGAGAGAGGAAGGCCTCACCATCACAGAGGAAAAATAAACCTCTCGAGTTGACCCCGTTAATTAGACCGTGCACTTATCTTTCCGCAGTGCCCATATTTTAATCTTATTTCTCGTTAAGGAGAATAAAAATGAAATAAACCGATTCGAGTTTCTAGATCGATCGGACCGATTAACGACACGTTATCTATCGACGATTAAATAAAATAATCCTCTTTTCGTCGCTACGTCCTCGAGTACGCGTGAAATTTGTTTTGGAAAAGTAAAGATCGACGATACGATCAAAGAGAAATAGAGGGAAAGAGGAGCGTCGCGAGCGGTACAACGAAAACAAGGATAATCGTCTTTGCGATCCTGCAACTGGGAAAATTCGAGTTATCGGTGAAGCAGACATTCTCCCTCTCTCCCCTTCGACTCTATAATTGCATCCTCGAAGCTCCGAACATACAGGGGAATCCAGCGATAAAAGCTCCTTTTCCATTGTTCACCTGTACGTGTCTGAACACATTTATCGTGTATAATTACGTTTGTACGTATATTTATAAGGATTGATATATCGAAGTTCAGTTAGACGGGAAGAAAACGCGAAGAACAAAGACAAAAGGAGAAGAGAAAAGAGGGAGTAAAGAAAAAGAAAAATAAAAAGAAAGAAAGAAAGATGAACGAGAAAGAAATCGGATCTCAGCCTACGACTACGTGTCACCTTAGCCGAGGTCGAATCGTTAAACAGTTTATATCAATCGCCGTTGATTGACTCGAAACATCGAAGTACTTGAGGCACGAAGCCGGCTGAGTTTTGACCTAGGCGAAGCTCGAGCCGTGCAGGCCAAACAGGTGAATCAGAGTTTTAAGAGATTCGCCCTTGGCCCTCGGCTAGTGGTTCGTTCTCTTCGTTAAATCGATTGTGTTTCAATCTGGCCGGTAAATACAGCCGAACTGACTGCGCGCGACTCCACACACGCACTCTGTCGAATCGTGGTTAAGCATACGCGCACGCAAACCTACAGAAACATATATATATATATATATATATATATATATATATATATATATATATACATATACACATATACGAAAACACAAGCAACTTCATCCCGTATGCTTTCGTCTCTCGATGACCTACATGCCCGTCCAAAATAATCCGACACCGAGCAACGGAGACCTTAACCGCGACCCGAGACTGCCCTGGTACAATCCAGGGACCTCCAAAAGCTTTCGGGAACGACTCTTCAGAAGCCAAAACGAATGGTAAACAAGTGCAAGTGGTATAAACACAGACTCTCACGAAGTATATATTTACTCACCGGTATAAAACATTTGATTACTATCGAGGGAACGAGACGGGGTTCATCCGTCTCTCGGGGACAAGTTTGTCAGAGACGAATCAATCATGTTCTCAGCGTTCTTTTTTTTTTAAGAAAGAACGAAACGATATATTATATACATACATACATACATATATATATATATATATATATATATATGTATGTATGTATATGTATGTATGTATTCCAATTCGAGATAGGGCGTTTCGAATATGCAAGAATGTTGAAATATATACTGGAAGAATTTTAACCTTTGAACGGAATCTATTATACCTGATTAAAAAGATCGAGAACAATGGCTTGTAACCGATGTAAATTTACATACGTGTATATATATATATTCCAAAAGGTAGTATTCTATCATTCGAATTGATCTATCCCAATATCGAAAGTCGATGGACTAGATAGATATCCTGGATAGCCCCCGTAGCTTTTCAAGTTAGAATAGATGACGATTGTGAACTCGGAGCAGTTCGATTATCCGAGTAAAGGTAGCGATGAGCGGCTGGGGACGGAGTAGAGAGGCGGGGCGAGGGCGGGATGAGAGGAGCGGGGGTACGACGGGTGAAGGGTGCATGGTATAGATCAGGTAAGAGAGCAGAGTATCGGAGAATCGGTAAAGGTGAAAAGTCGTCTTTGCATCGAAAAGGGAGTAGTGTGTTATTGGGTGCAGAATGTTTGATCGTTTATCAGAGGGGCTATTTGAAGAAAGGCTTTTTAGCTTAGTCGAGTTAAATCGTTGTCATCGTCAACGTCGTCGTCATCGTCCTCGTCGTCGTTCTACGTCGTCATTGTCGTTGTCGTCGTCGTTCTAGCGTTGTCGCGTTGTCGCCGTTTGCAACGGCATCGCGAAACGTTCGCTTTCATAAGCGGATGTGCGCGGCGCGGCACGTCGAGACTGCGACGCAGAGAGAGACAGGCGCGTTCGGCTGATTCGGTGCTGCGATACACGAGTATCGATTCCTCGAAGTTTGGCAGTGCCGAGCAAAGGAGAAACATCGGCGAGGGGTGTGGCCGCGGTGAGGAGTGCGTATAACACATACATGCATACATATATGCACAGAAATATATATATATATATATATATATATATATATATATATATATATTTATAACTATATAGTACATAGACACCATATACGCTGGTTATACAGATGCATTGATCACACATAACATTTGTACACATATAGATGAATATATATATAATATATATTATATATATATATATATATATGTATGTATGTATGTATGTATGTACATATATACAACATATACACTCTGGTTTACACAGACATACACGGACACATCGATCGGCAGTTTAATCTCAGCGAGGACACACCGTGCGACGCGCCGGAAGAGGGCATGGCCCAAAGTCCTCTCTCGACTTTACCATCAGGATTCGTTCTCGAGACGATCCCATCCCCCCCTCTCTCTCTCTCTTTCTCTCTCTCTCTCTCTCTCTCTCTCTCTTTTTTCTTCTCTTTTCTCGAGAGCGACCTTTTCGACGTCTTCCTTTTTCACAAGAACCCTCCTCGTTCAAACGCATCACGATAGACTCCCAAAGCGTTCGAATTGCTCCGCTTACAAGACGAAGCATTCAACGCTCTTAACGCGTTTACATAAATCTGGTCTATGTTTATCGTCATGCTCCAACGTATTGATATCAGAATGGACTCATTGTCATAGCTGGAGTTTATATATATATAGTTGGATTTACCATCTTCTTGATTTATGACATTGGATATGATATTGGAAATGTCAGGACTATGAAACTTTTTTTATTTATCTCTTAATATTCCCCTGGATAATATAGTACGAGTAGAGTTTATGTAAGAGAACTTACACTCATTGTTTCGTATACATATATATATATATATATATATATATATATATATATATATATATATATATATATATATATATATATATATTATATTCGTTCAAAATCAATTTTTGTTCAATAATAAACAGATAGATATATACATATTTTGATATTGAAAATAATTTATTTTTATTATTATTCTTAAATATTATCCGGATAAAAATAGAAATTTCGTATGCGGGAGAGATTTTGTCATTTAATATTTTTCAATAATATCTTATTTTTTATTAACAAAAATAAATTTTCTTCGATAATAGACACATATACATACTATCCAAAAAAAAAGAAAGAAAAAAAAGCAGAACTTCTATAGTTATTCGAAATCTATTTATTTTGAATATAATATAAAGCACAGAATTCAGAAAAAAAGGAAAGGTAATATTTTCTCTGATAACAAACATATATATATATTTATTTATTTTCCGAAAAGGATTGACGTTCGTGGCTGTTGGGGAA
Organism: Dolichovespula saxonica; assembly: GCA_911387935.1. Lineage (NCBI taxonomy): Eukaryota > Metazoa > Arthropoda > Insecta > Hymenoptera > Vespidae > Dolichovespula > Dolichovespula saxonica. The sequence continues at coordinate 3,192,579 of OU426995.1, read as the reverse complement.
AAGTACAAATATACTATAGCAATGTTAGTCCACCCGAATCTAACCTTATTTTCTCTTTCGTCGAGGGCAGTTTAGGCTAAGCAGGCTTAGGTCCTGCCCCGTTGTCGGAGGAACGTCGTAGCTGTAGCTTCCGAGAGAAAAAGAGTTGGGGAGAGGGACGAGAAAAGGGTGAGAAAGGGACGGAAGAGTCTGCGAGTATTCGATGCGACGCACATACACACACACACACACACACACACACACAGAGGTATACACGCATAAAACACATGCGAAATGTTGATGATGCGGGGAGGGGACGAGGTAGGACGTTGTAGAGGACAAGGAAGGGATACACAGAGAGGGAGAGTAATAGTACGCACGTCTCTCTCTCTCTCTCTCTCTCTCTCTCACTTTCTGTCCATATATGAAAGAGAGAGAGAGAGAGAGAGAGAGAGAGAGAGAGAGAGAGAGAGAGAAAATCTGCGTCGGAATTAATGCCGCGAATCCGATGGATCGAGTTACCCGTAGCTCGTTTTGAGTTTTTTACATCTCGAATTTAATCCAGGGAATGGGTGGAAAAAATAGGGGACGTCGCCAAAGAGACAAGGTCATGAGCGGACTCCCCATTGCAAATCTTCCTTCCGTTCCTGAGATTTCGTCGAGAAAAAATATTGATATTATGCCGTGCACAGCAGTAACATGGACACAAGGAAAATTATCATAGTAATATAACCGTTGAAATCTTATCGATTGATCGTAGCATATTAGACACCCCCATATACTTAATTCGTTATATATTCTTTGTTTTGAGATCAAATCTTTTTCTCTTTTATTTCGTCTTTTTTTTTTTCTTTTCCTTTCTTTCTTTCGAGATGCCCTAGATCTATCTTCCGTCAACGATCGATCTTCGAAATAAAATATTGATGAGGATACTTGTAGTCAACTATAGTACAATGTAAATTACGCACCAATATCATCATTGAAATCCTATCGATAATCATTATATTATACGCGCGACATACATACGTACATACATACATACATAATTCATGTATATTCTTCGTTTCAACAAGATAGTCGAATCTTCTTTTCTTTTTTCTTCTCTCTCTTTTTCTTTCAAG